>JBAMBJ010001179.1:0-26228 GCA_037043495.1 Drosophila recens | reverse complement strand
ATTTTTGTAAATGTAATAGATTAAACTGTCAGATTAGATCGAGCTATATACTGATCGAAAGATTTAGTTTAAAATAACAAAAATGCATACTAAGACTTTTGGAAACTTACCTGGTTCGTGAGATAAGCCTGTGTACTAGGGCGAGTGAAAAGTAAGCTCCCTGACCAGGAAAATGCGCTACAATCGCAAAAGAGTTTATGGTTCCTTCTAGTCCAATCATATTAAGGCAAAAAAAAATTCAGCGCGGTTCAGTCATTTGTTTTTTTTTTTTTGACAACCTCCTACGCGGTGTCGATGATCTACTCTCGCGAGCTCTTTTTTTTTTTATTGATGAGCCATTTTTTAAGGTTTGGGAACAGAAAATAGTCTGAGGTAGCCAAATCGGGCGAATAAGGTGGATAAGGAATCAATTGAAGCCCTAAAACGTTGATTTTCCGAATTGGCTTGCGTTTGTGTTTTACTCCGGAGTCAGCTTGCGCGGCACCCTGCTGCTGGATAATTTATTCATATGGAAAATCTTGCCAAAAATATGGCGTGTGCGCACATCTTCTATCTGGCACACCTTCACTTTCCGGTCCACCAATACCATTTCATGTATTTTTTTTCACATTTTCCTGTGAAAGCCCATCGGAGGGGCTGCCGCTGAGGACTAAATCGCCAGGCGAGTTTTGGTCACCACAAAACTCTCACAACCAATATAATATGATGTAATCTAAAAGAGCAATAGCCCTATAATATTTATACACGGCATTTTCCTTGTCAAGGAGGTTACTTTGCACTCCACCTAGTAAGTAGGAGGATCAAAAATTAAATGATTACAGCGTCACAAACATCCAAACGGTTAGACACAGCTGAAACAATTTGACAGCGTTTTGCAAAATTCGACCTGTAAGTGGGTCAAAATCGGGGTCAAGTTTCATAAAATACATATACATATCAATCAAAATCACAGATTGTATGTTTGGGACTGTCTCTTACATCCTGACCAAATTTGGTCAATGTCGGATTACTATATCATATAGCTGCTATAGGAACAATCGGATGCAAAGTAAATTTTAGTATGAAAAACTTGTCTGTTTCCAAAGACGTCTGTTTCGCTCAACGTCCACTGAGTAAACACTTCATAATTTCGATTACAGAAAGATCGGTACGTAATTAGGGTTGCTATTAATGTTTTAGTCGAACGTTAGTCGATATTACCCTTAATTGAATATATACATATGTATGTCGTGGAAAATGTTTTGGAAAAAAGTCAATTTTTAAAGTTGCTCAAATAAATGATCTTTTGATGGCAATTCATTGAAAATATATCAGACAAAAATGTTGCATATTCAGAATTTTAACATATCCCTGTCTCAATTCTTCATACCAAATAAAACTCACTGTTTTGCGCAGTGCCGAATGCAAAAATTTTGTTTAAATAATTTATGTGTAAAACTTAATATTATTCGTCACAAAATTGGATATCAGAAATTTTGGGACATGATAATATTTTCGTCGTAAAAAGTTTTTTTTTATGGGATATCAGAAATGTTTGAATAAAGCAGGCCAGCCACAGTCGAATTTGTTTGTTTGTTATTTTTCCTCGATTTTTTAGAAAAAATGTTTTGATGCAGAAAGTTTCTTTAAACAATTTAAATAGTATCTGCAAAAAAATGTTCAAATATCTTTTTGCTAATATTTTTTATAATTTTTTGAAAATGGCGAAAAAGGCACTTTTTCCTCATTTTCATGCAAAAAGTGCCTTTTTCGACATTTTTAAAAAATTATAAGAAATACTAGCGAAGAGAAAAAGACCTTTGGATTGATACCAAACATTACATGAATTAAGTTCAAAATTAGGCTAGAACTAACTTTAAAGGGTGCCAAAAAACTTTTTTCCACCGCTGCACAGTGGGCCAAACTGCTCTGCTAGCGGAATTTTATTAATAACTCGCGTAAATGAAGAGATATTTTAATGAAAATTTAAACTTAAGGATTTCATGGAATGCACTCTTCACGTACTCTCCAAATTTCAATTTTCTAGGTCAAACATTTCTCATACCTCCCATACAACTGATTAATAACAATACTGGACACTTTTCGGACCTGTGTCTTGGGGCAGAGGTCCCAACAATTTTTTTATGGGATGGCCCATGTCTAACCTTTTTTGTTGAAAAAAAAGAATGTCAAGCCATTTTTGATTTTTTTTTCAAAAAAGTTTCTATTGTATCTGCATGCCTTCCATTTTTCTGTAAGATGGGTCAAGAAAGCTTTTAACTTTTTGTTTTTTTCATCTAGGTCATTATTAGTTAATTTTATATTTTTATAAAATGTACCAAATACAAATTCCTTGATGGCTAACATTTTATTTTTGGCCACGAAAGAACAGTGTTTTAACACTGATTATACATTTTTCGATGATTTTTCATGTTTCGATGCAAATTTGAATGGGTTATCGTACTCCGATTAAGGTGAAAACTTGGTTTTGAGTTCTTTAGGACCTAATAAACTAAATAAAAAAATAAAAAATTAAAAAAATTAAAAAAATTTTTTTTTTTCCCATATAATTTTTAAATTTTCCGATCCAAGTCGGCACGGGTTATCATACTCCGATTGAGGTAAAAATTTATTTCTGAGTGCTTTAGGACCTAATGAACAGAACTAGCCCGTATGCGTTTAAAAATATTGACTTTGACCAAATAAGGGACACCCTAATGTACATGCAGTAGTGTGAAGGTAAAAGGTATATTCAGTTAATAGGTAATATCTTGTGCAAACGAATTTTGACAGATATGTGTTATATGTCAAAAAACGCGGAATAAAATTGCCTATAACATATAATATATTTTTAAGTGATTTTATGTGTAAATTTTTCTTAGATCGCCAAAATGTGGAAAAAACAAATACCTTATTTCACCTGTAGCTGTTTACCTTTCTACTTAAAAAAAAAAACTTTGAAAGTATGCCTAAGAGCCCTTCGAAATATCTTTTTAACGATATATAGATCGTATCTGTAGCTTCCAAAGTTTCCATCGATGCTATGGAGGTTTTAATTTTAGCAGTTTTTAGCGATTTCCCACTAAACTAGCGATTTTTCGAAAAAGTCGTAGAACAAACATTTCTAGATTTTTGAGCGGGAACAAGTCCTCATTCAAACTTTTAAGCTAAATCAACGATTTGATACTAACAAACAGACTAACAATCAAACAGACTGACTTTTTATCTCATTTTCGGAAGACCTCCAAAAATTTCAAAATTAATCTTTTAAAAAAAAAAATTATCTTTTGAACCAGTGGTCGAATTTTGATGATCGAGGTGTCATTCGACGCGTTTTTTTTGATTAGAATAGTAACAAATTAAAAAAAATCAGAAGGCTCCAACGGCCCCATTTGCTCCAATCATTTCAATTTTGTCCCTCCCACTTACACCTGTTTATCTCACGAACAAGGTGAGTTTCCAAAAGTCTTAGTATGCACATTTGTAAGTTAAATTGATACCTTTCGATCGGTATATAACTCGACCCGATCGGACAGTCATTGCAAATTTTCCATTCTTATATTACACTTGTTTACAGCCATTTTCACTTTCATGTCTGAGTGCACTTTTCTTATGGATTATGGCCCACTAAACACGAAAATCGCACTTAAAAATTTTTTTATGGTAGCGTTTTGGAAATATTCATGTTTTTCCAAATTTTCGATGTTGCTCTCACATTTTAGAGTATACCACGAGATCTAATTTACCGATGTGGTCAAAAGAGTACTCAAATTAAAGGTTACTAATTTCTTTACAACTTTCTCCCATATTGCCATAAGATCGGCTTAGTAGTTCAGAAGCTAGCGACTTTTAAAAGTTTCAAAATCCGGTTTTTTTGTGAATTTTGGGTCTCCACAGCTCACAAATCGCCCTAGAAAAAATAGATATCGCCAAGGTAAAATTATTTTTAAGAGTTTAACGTATAGCCGACACTGTTACAAAGAAAATGGGCTATTGCTTTTGAGAATCTATGGATAAATTGCGGAGTAATACGCTTTTTAGTGCAAGACCAAAAATTATGTTTTTTACAATTTTCAAGTATGTTTCGTATGACAGCTATGTGAAAGAGTGGTCCGATTTCAACCAAATTAAGTCAGAATGTATAAGACTAACTCATATGTATATTCTGTCAGTTTGGTTCAGATATCTCAAACAACAAAAAAGTTGTTCATACTAAGAGTTGATTTTCGACTGATCGTTCCTATGGCAGCTATATGATACATTGGTCCGATTTAAACCAAATTTGGTGAGGATGTAAAGGACCATCCCAGATGCTACTTCTGCTAGTTTGGTTGAGATATCTCAAAAAACAACAAACATTTTTAATACTAAATCTTTATTTTCGATCAATAGTTCCAATGGCAGCTGTTTTGTACGAAAAACTTTTATGTTGTTTGAGATATCTGAACCAAACTGACAGAATATACATATGAGTTAGTCTTATACATTCTGACTTAATTTGGTTGAAATCGGACCACTCTTTCACATAGCTGTCATACGAAACATACTTGAAAATTGTAAAAAACATAATTTTTGGTCTTGCACTAAAAAGCGTATTACTCCGCGATTTATCCATAGATTCTCAAAAGCAATAGCCCATTTTCTTTGTAACAGTGTCGGCTATACGTTAAACTCTTAAAAATAATTTTACCTTGGCGATATCTATTTTTTCTAGGGCGATTTGTGAGCTGTGGAGACCCAAAATTCACAAAAAAACCGGATTTTGAAACTTTTAAAAGTCGCTAGCTTCTGAACTACTAAGCCGATCTTATGGCAATATGGGAGAAAGTTGTAAAGAAATTAGTAACCTTTAATTTGAGTACTCTGTTGACCACATCGGTAAATTAGATCTCGTGGTATACTCTAAAATGTGAGAGCAACATCGAAAATTTGGAAAAACATGAATATTTCGAAAACGCTACCATAAAAAAATTTTTAAGTGCGATTTTCGTGTTTAGTGGGCCATAATCCATAAGAAAAGTGCACTCAGACATGAAAGTGTAAATTTTTTTTTGATTTTGTAAACTAGTGTTATTAATGTTCGTGATATCTTCGGAAAGATCAAAAAACAGGATTGCTGTTTGTGTGTAATGCTTGTAGACAAAGCTACAAAAATCAATGGATGCCTTCACGATCCACGACTTGCATCCACTTGCTTTCTTTAAAACTTAATTATATTGAGGATGGGGAAGGGAGAACACTAACTTTCACTGGCAGTTATTACCACAGCTCCGATTTAGAAATTTCTGTAGTGATGGACACATTTTCAATCTATCAAGTTTATTGTTCATAATACCGGAAATATCAATTAATTATAATTTAATTGCAAACATTTAAATAACATTTTAAATTAAAGATAATTGATAGATTTCAGAAATCCTCTGTAAATACAAAATATACATTAGTAAAGAACTGTGGCTTCTTATCAAAAAACCAAGTAATTGTGAGTAAATAATCGCCGCTTGGCAAAGGAAGTCGTAATAACTCAGGTTGAAGATAAAACCCTTGAACAAGTTGCGTACCCTGCAAAAAGTATGTATTATTTCTGTAATCGAATTTCAAATCAAATATGAAAAGCATTTTTTACTCACCATATAAGGACATGAGTGATTAATGTTTGAGAATTCCTTAAAGAAATTTAAAACAATCCTTCCAATTGGATTATAAGACTTCCTCATGAATCGGCAGCCATCAATGGACGGCTTGTATCCGTTGGCTTTCTTTAAGAATTGCATGTGAACACTTATATCGTGTGCAGGATGAAGGACAGTTCCATTAAAGTGAGAGTGTTCTTTTTGCGGTTGACAGCGTACAAGCGACATTGGTGAATAATAATCCAGGACTCATTATAGCTCTCACAAACTGCATTTGTGAATTTGAATACGACAGCTTCCTGTCAATTTAATGCAACAATATAATTATTTGATATGAACAATAAAAAGGTGCTTACATTGTAACTTTGTTTAAGAGTAATCCAAACGAGAACAACTCCATTAGTAGTAAGTGTTCCTCGCATTGCGAAATATTTTAACTAACCATGAAAGCACTTAACGTTATTCATATATTATGAAAAATATAATCGCCTGAATACCCAAAATAATTCACATACATTATTGATTTAGTATTATTTCGGAAATTGTTATGAAATAGCTTCAGCCATTTTTTATCTGATCATTACTAGTTTTTATGAAAATGAGAGAGACAATCGTAGCCAATCACAAATCGTCAGAATATCTTACACATGCAGAATAACCGACCTTTTTCATACTAGTTCATTACTGGTTGGCGAAGGGTGAACTACTATTTATCGTTTCATTCCAAAATATGTATTGAAGTAGTCCACTTAACACAGTCATAGGAAACTGTCACTTGCCCCCATGTAAACCTTTTATAACCAGATTCGTACTAGTTTTATTTATTAATAGTTGTTCTTTAACTAATGAAATCTTACATATTTATCTTCTTCAAATTGCTAGTGGCCATACTGGCATTTTTATCAGCCCGGTATAGCTACTATTTCAAACAAATTTTAAATAGAACTTAAATTTACAATTTAAAATGTTTGTTTAAAATGTGAAAAATATAATATGTTATTTTCATTATTAATTCTTTATAAGTGTGCTACATTACAAAATTATATATTTTACTTATCCACTAAGTCTTGAATATTATCACGGTTTTTTTTTTTGGATTTTTATTCTTTGGCAATCTTATTGGGAGTTGGCATACATCAAAATTAATGTGCGACATGAGCAATTGATTTTAAATGTAATGCATATTTGGATATTATTATTATTTTATTTAGTAATAATGGGTAGAGTCCAACTTAAGGATCGAATAGCTGCTAAGCTATAGAAGATATTCAAAACTTGAATTCAATTAAGCAGTCTCAATATATTAGTTTACATATTTCACAGTTATTCTGTTCCTGTAAATAGCCCCTTACAGTAAAAAAAACTAAAAGAGTTGACTTTTTTCATGTTATAACTTAATTCTTTTTTTTCGGTGGGCGTTGACGTACTGTATAAGAATTTTCAAGTGGTCCAAGCGACACCAAGTCTAAATTTGTTACGCGCGGATTTGAAAACTTAAATACAGCAGCTTCCGGTTGGAGAAACAACTATTAATATTTGGCGCTAAGATCATTCTTAAAACTTGCATTGGAAGTCAGTTTGGGAATTGTCCACTCAAAAATAATTCCATTTAGAATCGCACGCATGGCGATAATATGAAAAAATAAGCATTAAAAATTTTGCGATTGCCAAATTATTTTCGCTTCAATAGATTAACTAATTTAGAGCAGGCTAATAATTGTAAAAGAGATCCAAATTAATTTTTTAAATCAGCTTATATACATTTTCCCTATGTGCAATGATTATTCGATTGTAGTTAAGCATTGTCTGTATACTGAATTTATTTGTTAATTAGATTCCTAATATAAATGATCAAATCATTAGTTCTGTTGGACTCTCAGGCTGAAATTTATTTTGACAACTATCCTTGCTGCCTGGCCGGCAGACAATTTAAAATAATCTTTATTTAGATACTCTTAATTCAAAGTAAATATCTGTTATTAACTGTGGCCTCTTATCAGAAATACAAGTCAATGAGAATAAATAGTCCCCATTCGGAAAAGAAGTCGTAATAATTTATACCGTGGATTTGGACTAATTGGGTTTCCTGTTTTAAAGAATACTAAATTAATTTATAATATATTTACAATATTTTAAGACTACTACTAACATTATAAGGGCAGGAATTATTAATGTTCGTGATATCTTCGATAATTATAATTTAGTTGCAAACATTTAGATAACATTTTAAATTAAAGATAATTAATAGATTTCAGAAATCCTCTGTAAATACAAAATATACGTTAGTGAAGAACTGTGGCTTCTTATCAAAAAACCAAGTAATTGCGAGTAAATAATCGCCGCTTGGCAAAGGAAGTCGTAATAACTCAGGTCGAAGATAAAACCCTTGAACAAGTTGCGTACCCTGCAAAAAGTATGTATTATTTCTGTAATCGAATTTCAAATCAAATATGAAAAGCATTTTTTACTCACCATATAAGGACATGAGTGATTAATGTTTGAGAATTCCTTAAAGAAATTTAAAACAATCCTTCCAATTGGATTATAAGACTTCCTCATGAATCGGCAGCCATCAATGGACACATTGTAGAGCCACGGCTTGTATCCGTTGGCTTTCTTTAAGAATTGCATGTGAACACTTATATCGTGTGCAGGATGAAGGACAGTTCCATTATAATTTAAAGTATTCCTATTGCGATTTATGGCGTACAGACGACATTGGTGGAAGACAAACCACGATTCATTATAGCTCTTACAAACTGCATTTGTGAATTTGAATACGACAGCTTCCTGTGAATTAAATGCAACAATATTATATAATTATTTGATATGAACATTAAAAAGAAGCTTACATTGTAGCTTTGTTTAAGAGTAATCCAAACGAGAACAACTCCAATAGTAGTAAGTGTGCCTCGCATTGCGAAATATTTTAACTAACCATGAAAGCACTTAACGTTATTCATATATTATGAAAAATATAATCGCCTGAATACCCAAAATAATTCACATACATTATTGATTTAGTATTATTTCGGAAATTGTTATGAAATAGCTTCAGCCATTTTTTATCTGATCATTACTAGTTTTTATGAAAATGAGAGAGACAATCGTAGCCAATCACAAATCGTCAGAATATCTTACACATGCAGAATAACCGACCTTTTTCATACTAGTTCATTACTGGTTGGCGAAGGGTGAACTACTATTTATCGTTTCATTCCAAAATATGTATTGAAGTAGTCCACTTAACACAGTCATAGGAAACTGTCACTTGCCCCCATGTAAACCTTTTATAACCAGATTCGTACTAGTTTTATTTATTAATAGTTGTTCTTTAACTAATGAAATCTTACATATTTATCTTCTTCAAATTGCTAGTGGCCATACTGGCATTTTTATCAGCCCGGTATAGCTACTATTTCAAACAAATTTTAAATAGAACTTAAATTTACAATTTAAAATGTTTGTTTAAAATGTGAAAAATATAATATGTTATTTTTATTATTAATTCTTTATAAGTGTGCTACATTACAAAATTATATATTTTACTTATCCACTAAGTCTTGAATATTATCACGGTTTTTTTTTTTGGATTTTTATTCTTTGGCAATCTTATTGGGAGTTGGCATACATCAAAATTAATGTGCGACATGAGCAATTGATTTTAAATGTAATGCATATTTGGATATTATTATTATTTTATTTAGTAATAATGGGTAGAGTCCAACTTAAGGATCGAATAGCTGCTAAGCTATAGAAGATATTCAAAACTTGAATTCAATTAAGCAGTCTCAATATATTAGTTTACATATTTCACAGTTATTCTGTTCCTGTAAATAGCCCCTTACAGTAAAAAAAACTAAAAGAGTTGACTTTTTTCATGTTATAACTTAATTCTTTTTTTTCGGTGGGCGTTGACGTACTGTATAAGAATTTTCAAGTGGTCCAAGCGACACCAAGTCTAAATTTGTTACGCGCGGATTTGAAAACTTAAATACAGCAGCTTCCGGTTGGAGAAACAACTATTAATATTTGGCGCTAAGATCATTCTTAAAACTTGCATTGGAAGTCAGTTTGGGAATTGTCCACTCAAAAATAATTCCATTTAGAATCGCACGCATGGCGATAATATGAAAAAATAAGCATTAAAAATTTTGCGATTGCCAAATTATTTTCGCTTCAATAGATTAACTAATTTAGAGCAGGCTAATAATTGTAAAAGAGATCCAAATTGATTTTTTAAATCAGCTTATATACATTTTCCCTATGTGCAATGATTATTCGATTGTAGTTAAGCATTGTCTGTATACTGAATTTATTTGTTAATTAGATTCCTAATATAAATGATCAAATCATTAGTTCTGTTGGACTCTCAGGCTGAAATTTATTTTGACAACTATCCTTGCTGCCTGGCCGGCAGACAATTTAAAATAATCTTTATTTAGATACTCTTAATTCAAAGTAAATATCTGTTATTAACTGTGGCCTCTTATCAGAAATACAAGTCAATGAGAATAAATAGTCCCCATTCGGAAAAGAAGTCGTAATAATTTATACCGTGGATTTGGACTAATTGGGTTTCCTGTTTTAAAGAATACTAAATTAATTTATAATATATTTACAATATTTTAAGACTACTACTAACATTATAAGGGCAGGAATTATTAATGTTCGTGATATCTTCGATAATTATAATTTAGTTGCAAACATTTAGATAACATTTTAAATTAAAGATAATTAATAGATTTCAGAAATCCTCTGTAAATACAAAATATACGTTAGTGAAGAACTGTGGCTTCTTATCAAAAAACCAAGTAATTGCGAGTAAATAATCGCCGCTTGGCAAAGGAAGTCGTAATAACTCAGGTCGAAGATAAAACCCTTGAACAAGTTGCGTACCCTGCAAAAAGTATGTATTATTTCTGTAATCGAATTTCAAATCAAATATGAAAAGCATTTTTTACTCACCATATAAGGACATGAGTGATTAATGTTTGAGAATTCCTTAAAGAAATTTAAAACAATCCTTCCAATTGGATTATAAGACTTCCTCATGAATCGGCAGCCATCAATGGACACATTGTAGAGCCACGGCTTGTATCCGTTGGCTTTCTTAAAGAATTGCATGTGAACACTTATATCGTGTGCAGGATGAAGGACAGTTCCATTATAATTTAAAGTATTCCTATTGCGATTTATGGCGTACAGACGACATTGGTGGAAGACAAACCACGATTCATTATAGCTCTTACAAACTGCATTTGTGAATTTGAATACGACAGCTTCCTGTGAATTAAATGCAACAATATTATATAATTATTTGATATGAACATTAAAAAGAAGCTTACATTGTAGCTTTGTTTAAGAGTAATCCAAACGAGAACAACTCCAATAGTAGTAAGTGTGCCTCGCATTGCGAAATATTTTAACTAACCATGAAAGCACTTAACGTTATTCTTATATTATGAGAAATAGAATCGCTTGATTACCCAAAATAATTCACATATGTACATCATTGATTTATTATTATTTCGGAAATTGTTATGAAATAGCTTTAGTCATTTTTTATCTGATCATTACTAGTTTGTATGAAAATGTGAGAGACAATCGTAGCCAATCACAAATCGTCAGAATACTAGTTCATAACTGGTTGGCGAAGGGTGAACTACTATTTATCGTTTCATTCCAAAATAAGTATTGAAGTAGTCCACAACACAGTCATAGGAAACTGTCACTTGCCCCCATCTAAACCTTTTATAACCAGATTCGTACTAGTTTTATTTATTAATAGTTGTTCTTTAACTAATGAAATCTTACATATTTATCTTCTTCAAATTGCTAGTGGCCATACTGGCATTTTTATCAGCCCGGTATAGCTACTATTTCAAACAAATTTTAAATAGAACTTAAATTTACAATTTAAAATGTTTGTTTACAATTTACAATGTGAAAAATATAATATGTTAATTTCATTATTAATTCTTTATAAGTGTGCTACATTACAAAATTATATATTTTACTTATCCACTAAGTCTTGAATATTATCACGGTTTTTTTTTTTGGATTTTTATTCTTTGGCAATCTTATTGGGAGTTGGCAAACATAAAAATTGATGTGCGACATGAGCAATTGATTTTAAATGTAATGCATATTTGGATAATTTTAGTATTTTATTTAGTAAGAATGAGTAGAGTCCAACTTAAGGATCGAATAGCTGCTAAACTATAGAAGATATTCAAAACTTAAATTCAATTAAGCAGTCTCAATATATTAGTTTACATATTTCACTGTTATTCTGTTCCTGTAAATAGCCCCTTACAGTAACAAAAACTAAAAGAGTTGACTTTTTTCATGTTATAACTTAATTTTTTTTTTTTCGGTGGGCGTTGACGTACCATGTAAGAATTTTCAAGTGGTCCAAGCGACACCAAGTCTAAATTATTAATTAGATTCCCAATATAAATGAACAAATCATTATTTCTGTTGGACTCCCCAGTCGGAAAAGGAAGTCGTAATAACTCATACCGATGATATAGTCCTCCGACATATATCAATGGAATGCCTTCAGGATCCATGGCTTGTATCCACTTGCTTTCTTCAAAACTTGACTCTTGAGAGCCATATTGTAAGCAGGATGAAGGATTGTCCCATTAAAATTAAAGGTCGTCTTATTGCGACTAACAGCACTCAAACGACATTCATGAATGAGAGCCCACGATTCATTGTAAGTCTCACAAACAGTGTTTGTTATCTTAAATAAGACAGCTTCCTGAAAAACAAATTTAAAAATATATATTTCCGGCTTTACATCAAGTAACTTACATTGTTATTCGGGTTAACGGTTATCCAAATAAGAAAGACTCCAATTGCAATGAATGTAATACGCATGGTGACGATTTTCGACTGAGCATTGAACATTGCATATTTTTAAAAAAATTTTGAACTAAAATATTAATTGCTTGAGCACACTAAGTAGCTAGAAATTATTTAATCGTCATATTCAGTAAGTTAATGCTATTGTTATTTTTTTAAGAGATGACGCAATAAAATAATCTTGATTTAAATTGTAGTTTAACAATAATTGTTCTTAGAAATTATATTCGAATTGAAAAAAAAGCAGAATAACTGAAGCCACAAATCATAGAAAAGTTCAGCAAAGTTTTTGTTGCCAAAATGAAATACCATTCGTCATGCCATCAAATGTTGGCATTGAGCTGGAAACAAAATGCCACAATTAAAATTAACAGCAAAAGCAAACTGTCAATATAACTGCCACAGCTGACAGCCAGTTGACAATTGCAAATGAGCCAGGGGAGGGCAGAGTGTGGACTGAGCGAGGTCTGAGCCAAACGAAGCCACTTGTCGTGGCGCAGGGCATGATATAAACTCATTACAGCAATTTATGCAAAATGTTCAAACCGCAATTGAAAATCCATTTAAATGAAATGCCGCCAAATGGCGGTGAGTCTACAACACACGAGAGGAAAGTGCTGTGAGCATTTGCCCCTTTTTGGGTGAAGGGACGCCTCAGCTCAGTCCAACCACGAGCTTAATGTTATGGCTGCTGTGTAGCTGCTGTTGCCGCTTCCATTGATGCATATGAATTCAATTATAAAACAGCGCCACCTTTGATGCCGCGCCACAACAAAGCCAGCAGCCGAATAGAAAGAGATGAGAAAGAGAAACAATGAGAGAGGGAAAGGAAGAGTGAGAGGGAAAGTAGAAGTGGTAGCAATGTCAGCTGTTGGTAAATAACATGCTCATGGCCATGACCATGGCTCTAATGAAACATTTTTTACCAAAGTTGCCTTTGTTGGGGGGAGAGGCAGACGACGAAACTTGTTAATTTTATGCAGCGCACAGACAACGAGGATTCAAGCCAGGACAGAACAACTGTCTGTGGGGTGTTTGTGTCGCAGTTACACTTCCTGTGGCATTTGCATATTTCTCTTTTTGTTGGCCATAAAAATCAGGACCCACAACTACGAAATGCAGGCGGTGTCAGGGTAAAAAAGTAAATGCCTAAAGGAAGTTTACATTTTGCCAATATGGCATGCAGCAACCGCAGGTGGTAAGTGATACGCCCACTGCCACACTGGGCCACGCCTCTTTAGTGAGTAGGTAGTGTAGTGGTAGGCGCTCACCTGCCAGCAAATGGCAACAACATAAATTACACAAACAAAAGGCCAAAAGGCGTCCAACGCTGCGAAGTCGACGGCCCACTTGACACCTCATAATAAAATTAAGTATACGCCACTCGAGCCCCAGCCAAATGCCCCAAGCGACGCGGTTTTGCCGCCTTCCGACGTTGCTGACTGCCGTTATTTATGCGCTCGCCAGGAGGCCAAGAGGCCTGGAGGAGACAGAGCCAGGACACAGTGTGTAGTCCTTCAGCGTTCTGCCTTTGAAGTTTATTTGCGTATTTCAAGTGCGAGCACGCTCATTTCAATATTCAAGCTGTTGTTTTTACTGTTGTTGTTGCCGTTTTCTTGTTTTAGTTATTGTCCTTTGTTGCTGGGCATTTTGCTGCTGCCTGGCAATTGTTTAACTAGTTGGTGTCAGTTATAATGAATTTTAAATTAAGTTGTTATTGTTCCCGGCATGCCTGTCGGCCTGTTTGCTGTTGTTGTTGTTTTTGCTTCTGCGGATGCTGTTTATTTGCATAATAAAGGACATGACTAATGTTAATTAAATTGCCAGACAACTAGTTGTGCAAAACAGCTTTACGGGTTTTAATTAAAAAGCGCATACCAACATAGAAATACGTAAATTCAAATTCGAGAGTAACCCGAAAGTATGCATCAAAACTTCAATGCACAACGTTAATATATTTAATGTAATTCGGTTTGTATATTAAAAGTGATTAACTTTATTGAACATGACTGGAGAGTTGTGAATCTTGCATAAGCTGACTAATACCATGTCAAATCGAATTTACTTAATCTGATTAATTTGTGTAATTTGATTATTCATTTACTGTTGACTACTTTAAGGCCGTGCTAAATTATTCTACAATGGAAACCATTTCGATTTATATATTTCTTCGAGCTAAGTCTGCATTAATTTTAAGTATCAGTTATTAAATATTCGCCTTTTACAGCAACTAAGCGAGGCATTTCTACGCATACAAAGGATTTCAAGTAAACAAAACACAACATTGCCTTAATGCAACAAACTATTTGCCTGCAACTACAAATACAACTTCAACTACAACTATGAGTGTGTCTACATGCCAACACTACAGTTGAGAATACAAACAGCCAGATTAAATCCTTTCAGAATAACTATGCAAACTAGAAGCATATGCAAATGCCGGATAAAACGAGTACAACAACTTTTTGCATTACTCAGATTGCCAGTTGGCCCCAAACTCCAAAGCAAGCCTTGTTGCATGCCCAAAAAGTTTTGGCTTCCAGCTCATTTGTTGGTCACGCCACGCAGCATGGTAAAGTACGAATAGGATGCATTCAACAGACTCTGAAACATGGCCAAAGTCATGGGGTAAACGTTGCCAACTCTTATCTGAAAGCGAAACGAAACGAAACAAACCGAATCGTAACGAGAGATGAAATGGAGCGCACATATAAAGGCAGGATTAAAATCTGCCAAATGAAATGCATGCCAATCTAAAAGGACATGACACATCCTCTTCCCCACTCACCTCCAAAGGCCTTTGCGTCTGCATCAAAAAGATCAAGAGAGTTTTCCGAAAACGCATCCCACACTCGTACCAAGGCACATTGTAAACAGCCTGAGAGACAAGCGCGCTCTGTGAAAGATTTTCTAATTGAAATAAGCTAACTCCAAACGAACTGACCAACAACGCACCTCAATGACCAAGTCGTTGGCACGATTGTAGTAAGTGTATAGCACATAGAGCATTGTGCCAATGTACATTACTATGGAGATCATTTGAGTGTATGAACTCATCTGTGGACAACAGAGCTTAGTTACTTAACAAAAATTCAACCACTTATATAATATAAATATAAATCTCATAATATAAATATACTTACAATATTCAAGTCAAAGAGCAGCAAGCAGATGATAGAACCATAGATGATCGCTTCGGCACCCAAAATATTGGTGACGAGAGCATTCATCTTCCTAATATAGCTAAAAGAAAGAGTGATAAACAGAAAGGGACAGGTAGAGATGGAAACGGGCATACATATATAAATATAAAGCAATACAGATATAGAAATATAACTGTAAATAAATTAATATAAATATTAATATAAGTGAATAAATAACTTCCTTAGAAGGTAAATGGCTAGTGACGAAAGCATTTACTAGCCCCAAAATTTGTGAAATCGAGCTTTGCACAGTGGTTCCTCCCATAGGCCAAAAATAAAAAAGGCCAAGTTAAAACTTTGACTTTAAATGTATCAACACTTTTTTATAATTGGTCTAGCTATTAAACTGTATTCTTGTTTTTGTTTTTTTTAACTGTCCTCTTTAAGAATATCATCGAAAGAGACAGCATTATATTATTTTGGTGAGCAACTTGCAAGTAGAGCAGTTAATAAAAAAATTAAAAACCCATTTAAAACAAAGTTATTGTGCAATGGAAGGGTTAAATTTTATAAATAAAGGTATTATCTATATTTGTACAACAAAAAGTATATGTACTTCCTGCTGTGTTTTGTGTAAATCGGTATTGTCTTAAGTACGTTATTTTAGACGTTCTGTGCTTGTCTTTGCTGTGTTTCGTTAGAGTTTTCGTTATGAAGCAAAAGTCAGCAATCAAAAAATCTTTTTGTATATTATGAATTAACATTTTAAGATTATGTGATGTTAATTTCAAGTGCCAATAGGCGCCTAGGCTCTTGCCATATACAAAAATGTAATCTAACCTCAACTTTAAAAAAACACATGTATTTCCTATGGCAGCTATATGATATAGTCGTCTGACTTTGACCAAATTCGGCCAGAATGAATGAGGCCATCCCATATGCATATTGTGACACTTTGGATGAGATATCTCGAACAACAAAAAAGTTATTCATAAGCCTTGCTTTTCGACTGATCGTTCCTATAGCAGCATAATGATATGATATAGTGGTCCGATTTCACCCAAATTTAGTCAGGATGTATAGAACCATCTTACATGCAAATTCTGTAAGTTTGGTTGAGATATCTCAAACATCAAAAAAGTTTTTCATACAAACACCTGATTTCAGACCGATAATTCATATGACAGCTATATGATATGGTGGTCCGATCCGGCTGATTTTTATACATAATCTTACTATAAATTTATAAAAATTTTGTGTTAAGTTTCAAGCCTCTACCTCTACTAGAAGTATTTTTGGCCGCCTTCCCCATACAACAGGAACCAGTGTGCTTTGTGAAGAACGATTGTAATTTTAAAATATGAAATATTATTTTAAAAACAAAGAAGATAAAATTTACATTTTAAGCTAGTTTAAGCCATAAAAAATAACTTTCCAACGATATCCATATTGTAGCTTGGAAACTATGAGCATGTCAATATTAGCGGGCTTTTTTTCCCGCTTCGCTAGTGGTTTTATTTCAAAATTTCGTGAAGAAAATATTTCCCGAATTAAGCATAGTACGCAAACTCAAAAAAAGGGCTGGCGTAAGCCCAAACTCCATGTAAAAAAAACACTGGCGTAAAATCAAGAAGAAGAACTTGACATTTATTACGCTCGGGTGTCCGCAGACTAAATAAAATAACAGAGCTGTTAAGTAAAGTAACAGAATGGGCAGCACTGCTGACAGGCCCAGCGAAACATCAAACTGTTTAGAGTTTCGCTGGGTATACTGGAGATAAATGTCTGGCACACAAGTGAAAACTATGAAGACTAATTAAATTTGGTCAATAACGATGACAATATTGGTAGATTATAGGCAAGAACGTAAGTTAAAATGGTTTTTATAGATATTTTGGTATTTTTTTCATTAACACAAATGGTGAATCCTCATTAAAAGTTCAATATCGATGGGTGCACCCAACATGCGCTGTGGTTGCGGGGCATCGCATATTTTTTCTCTATAAACTTTAATTTGCATTTTTCACTGCCTATTCTCTCCTCTTTCATCCAAATCAGTTCAGCATGTTCAAATTTAAAATAAACCGCCGCTGACGCATAGTGTTACCACTCAACTTTTTGTTATTTTTCCGTGTTGCATTGGCAACACTGGGCTTACGCTCGTCGACAGCTAAATATTGAGCACTTTACGCCGCGTAAAATTTAGTTAGCTTGCGTACTAAGCTTTAAGATGGATATTAATTCCACATCAAAACATCTGTATTATTCCAGCTCTGTGATACAAACATCTGATTTTTGGCAGATAACTAAATATTTTTAAAACAAATATTTTTTAAACCTGTTGATTTTTTTTTTTGGCATTTCTTAGATAAGAATACTATAAAGTTAATAATTTTGATCAAAAGGCTCCATCGGCCCCATCCGCTGCAATCATTCTAATGAGCCAGGTGAGTTAGAAGAAATCTTAAAAAACACTTTTCTTAGTTAAACTTATATCTTTCAATCGATACTCGATTGAGTACCGCTTACAGCGATAAGCATACCCCATAATAGTAATGTGATAACGTATGCAGGCAGTCAACATCTGATAACGTTGCTCCTCCTCCTCCAGTCTCCCAATGCACGACAATTTGTAGGCCAAAATCTGAAGCATCGCCTTGCCAAAGAGCGCAAAAGCAGCAAACAGACTGACAAAGGGCATGTACATCATGGAGAGCACAAAGGGAAGGGGCGTTTGCAGTACATAGAAAATCTGATAAGTTGGAGTGCGCTGCATGTCCACCAGGGGCAGAGCTATGCCAAAGGGATGCACTAGGGACACAGGAAACAGGAAGTTATTAGTGGGATTGCATCAGTTCCAGCAATGTTCGCTTACCGCGCTGCTGGCGGAACAGCGTAAAAATTAATGCACCAGTAATATCCAGAGTGGCAGCCGACAAATTGAAGATCGCAATGCGACGTGCTGCCCGCACAGCCTCCAGCAGGATGCGAAGAGCATACTCGTCTCCCGATGACTCAATCTGCCGATACAAATACGTCAGTTCATGGAGAAATCTCTCAAATTCCTCATGCTTCCATATGGCCAGCCAGGTGCGCATCAAGGCATTGAAAATGGCCGATAAAAAGAATAGATTGAGTATGAAAGCGGGCAGATCGCCCCACATCTCCACCAAGTAGAGGAATTGCATCACGTTCATCAGGCAAACGGGCAACACAAACGCGTATTTCCGCCAGTTGCTCTGGGCAGTTGGAAAGAGCACGGCAAAGTATCTCCAAATGCGCACATTGATTGCAACTAAAGCAACATCCTCGTTTTCTGCCATTCTTGCTTAACTTGGCCGAGTCTGGGTGCTTGAGGGCCCGGATACCACTTGAAACTGTGCCCACAAATTGCTCGGCAAACGTCTTTTATTTCGCCAATTGACGCCAATGACAGACTCGAAGGCGTTTGCCAATCGTCGCTTGGCAATAGGCATTAGAGTAGCCTATAATTTGCCAAATTGCTTCATGACAATAGATTGTTAGGTAAGAGGCGGATTCCCATTGCAGATATAAGTGTATTTCCAATTCGACTGAAGACAGCTTTATAATTGGCCATTTAGCAATGTCAATTGCTTCCTCAATTACATTGAAAATCTTGGGAAATGAGACACTTTCAGCCATATGCTAAATAAGATCTCCTTTAAAAATTGATTAATTAATTATTTAAATTTATTTAATTTCATTGAATTCCAAAGTTGAGAATTAGACTGGTGATATAAAAATATATAGAAAAATCGACAGGTAAATTTTCTTAAGAGCGATTTTCAAGTACTTTAACTCGATCATTATCTTTTTGACTATCGTTCACGTTAATTTAATACATTTTGAAGTTTTTTCACCATACATAGCTATTTTTAAAAATTAAGTTTAATTAATTATGAAAGGAGTATTCTAATCAATTAACTTATTAAATTTGAATGCATATGACATTCCGCTCGACATTCTGTTCAGTTTTGGGCAAGTTTTAAAAACTAAAAATTGGTCACACCATTGACATAGAAAATTTATTAGTCAAATTAATTGTTCACTTTGGCATTATTTTTCACAAAATAAATAATGAAGCGTGTCAGAATCTAGTTTAAAGTGTTGTTTAATTTAAATTTTGACATAACAAGTTGATGGGAAGGTAAAGCTTAAGATTTAAAACATTAAATTTTTAAAAAAAACACAAGACAAGATGATGAAAAAAATTTTTGATGAATGAATATAGAGGCCAAACCATGATAAAATGACATTTCGCTCAAAAATCTAATAAATTTTAGCAAAGTTATGAAAGTTTGAAGCTGTTATGATATTGGACCTATAAAGTTTACAAGTCAAAAATTAAGCGTTTATTTTATATTTACAATTCTGTTTTCTTTTAAATGTTTTGTTTGGGAAAACTTGATCTATTGTTATTGTTTTTTGTTATTTTAATAAGTTATGTAAAACGAGAACTCAATTGATTTTCAGGCCTGTTCCGAAATCCGAAAGATTTCAAAAGGTAAAAACAAAACAAAAACGAACGTATTACTTTTTCCTGTTCCCAACTCCTACCGAAATGGGCTGACTTTTTACTTTTCGGGTTCGGTTTCAAAAAGTTTCCAAAATTAATTTTAAATATTTCAGGTCGAATATAGCAGATAGAAGCTAAACTAGACTAAAACTTAGTTGTTCGTATATTGTTATTCAATTATGCAACCTAAGCAGCTTTCGATTGCGTGAGTTGGTATCAAAACCAAAAAATTAAAGTGGAATTCAGAACAGCTTGTTTTTGTTTTTCATGCAATATTTTATAGATGCTTAAAAAAAAATTATTTTGAAATATACTTTAACTGTTTAAAGTTGAAGTAGTGAAGTTTTAATTATTATTGTTATTTTAAGTAGTGATTTTAAACGATTCTAAAAAGGTGCTTTAAATGGTATTTACTTTTAAATTCGGTGACAGGATTCGGAACAGACCCGTTAATGTCGATTTTTACATTTTGATGTAAAACACAATTTGCTGCTTGAATTTACTATAGTACATTGTGCCATTGCTATAGTATCCTGACTATCATATCCTGTCAGCAAGCTAACGAGCCGCTAACGTGGTCAACAGTCAGGCAGGCCGACAGTCCGACATGACTTATTAAACAATAAAACCGGATTATCCGTAAACAACTGAGCAAACATGCCAGCGCCAAATATTTTGACCAGGCCGCTTATCATGCATTAAAAACGGACGGACGGACGGACAGAGACAACAACAAACAACAGCAGGAACGGACTGTAAAGAAGAAAAAAAACAATATGAAAATCAACATGCGCCTGGCATAACATAATTCAGCAACAATGCCAGCTCAGCAAATACGGCGGGGAATTAAAATAAGACCTGGCCAAGGACAGGCCAGGCCAGAACGAGGGCTGCAAGTCAAAACCAACCAAACGACCGACCGACCGACCGAGCCCATAAAGGCACACATTATGGCCACTTAACCGCGCGTTATGCCGCAAAAAGGCAAAGGACAAAGCCAAAAGCTCAAGCAGCAATTGGTAGCTAGTCCTTGTCCCCTGTGTGTGTGAGTGTGTGTGTATGGCTGTGTGTATGTGACGTATGCGCAATATTTTGTGCAAACATGGGCAATATCAGGGCCCAGAACAGACTCCAGGCCCAGCCTGTGCACCCACTTTCCATGCGGCAAATATGCAATGCCAGTTGCAGCTGCTCATGCGACGGCTTTGCACATAAATCAAAGGGTGACCTTTTTTCGGTTGCATGGTGAAAATGCATTTGTGTTGCATGGCAACAACAACAACAATTTCCATGGGCAAATTTATTATAAATTATCAGCTAAGCCTTTGCAAATTGACGACATTTAATTATCACATTCAGGCAAGACTTTCGAACAATGTGGCACACATCAAAGTACGGCACACACACACACACAGGTCGAGTGGCTGTTAACCCTTCAAACCACACAACGACATTAATTACGTGTACTTTCAGTTGCAGGACATTCGCCAAAGGACAAGCATTGAGCTGGGATCCTGTTTCTAGCTCCATCCATGCTCAACTTCTACAAAATTAATATCAAGTAATTAACAGCAGATTCCAGCGGTCAGAGACGTGATTTAAGCGAGTCAACTGCCCATTATTAGGTCTCCTACAATTGTGTGGGCGTGTCCATATTGACTTTAGCACATTTGCAGCTTATATTACAAACTCTAGCTATGCTCGAAGCTTGTGGGCGTCTCGTAAGCAGCTTTTGCCAATTAAGCAGCTCACTTGGCTTACTTTGAGAATTGCCTTGAAAACTGAAATTGCTTTGCTAAGCTTCTAATTTGGCATTTGTCTATTGTTAAATATAAGGTCTGCATGAAATTTTTGCATCAGCTGCTCACTTATGTTACCCTCCCTAGAACGGAGTCAACAGGCATGGCTAATGCGGCTTAGTTTTGTTAACGATTTGTAAACACGTGTGACGCACCAGGCCAAGTTCAAGTCCAATTCCATATCCGACTCCAAGCAACCCCCACAAACGAAACGATAAACAACAAAGAAAATTTGCTTTGATGATATCTAGACATGCCAGAGCCTGAGCTAAATATTCAACTATGCCGTCATATCCCGCTCGAGTTTATCCGACTGTGTTTGTTGTTTGTATGAGTAATTCGGCACAAGATACTGCACTGTTATTGTTTGCACAAAATAAGTACAACACACTCCTACTTAAAATATTATAATAATATTATAATAACTAGCAATGGTACATATTTAAAGATTGCTATTTTAAACACTGCCCTCCATTGATTTTACACTCAAATCAACAAACAAAACTATTGAAAAAAGTCAAAGCGTGTATTCATTAAGATTCACAAATGGAATTAGCGAATCATTCTCGATAAATTAACATAAACTTTTAAATATAGAATCTCTACACTCAGAGAATTTATGCATTTACAATTTCGTAGAAAATTTCAGTCAACAAGCGCGCTATTTTCGTAAAAAAAATAATAATAAAAAAGACCGGCAAGTTGTTCAAAAATAATATGGCCAGTAAATTTTGATATCAACTTATGATAAACAAAAAAATTCGCATGAAAATTTAACCAGATTTAAATAAATAAAAAATTTAAATGTACGAATAATGTATTGTTTTACATTTATACGCAGGGTAAATTGATACTTATACCAAATACTGAACTCTAGGCAACCAATGACTTTCCACGACTAACGATTTTTTATTCTATCCTAAGACGAGATATATGTATATACAGTAGGGTGTCCCTTATTTGTCAAAGTCATTTTTTAAACGCATACGGGTTAGTTCTGTTCATTAGGTCCTAGCACTCAGAAATAAATTTTCACCTCAATCGAAGTATGATAACACTTGCCGACTGGATCGGGAAAATTTCAAAATTATATGGGACAAAAAAATTTTTTTTTTTTTTAATTTTTTATTTTTTTATTTTGTTCATTAGGTCCTAAAGAACTCAAAACCAAGTTTTCACTTGATCGGAGTACGATAACCCATTTAAACTTGCATTGAAACATCAAAAACAGTGTTTTTACACTGATTATACATTTTTCGATGATTTTTCATGTTTCAAAGCAAATTTGAATGGGTTATCGTACTCCGATCAAGGTGAAAACTTGGTTTTGAGTTCTTTAGGACCTAATGAACAAAATAAAAAAATAAAAAATTAAAAAAATAAAAAAAAATTTTTTTTTTGTCCCATATAATTTTGAAATTTTCCGATCCAAGTCGGCACGGGTTATCATACTTCGATTGAGGTGAAAATGTATTTCTGAGTGCTTTAGGACCTAATGAACAGAACTAGCCCGTATGCGTTTAAAAATATTGACTTTTACCAAATAAGGGACACCCTAATATACAGTCGAACTTCCCTAACTCGAACTTCCCTAACTCGAAGTTTCTCTAACTCGAACAAAAACGAGTGGCAATAGCGTTTACTAGGCAAATTCCATACAATTCTACTTCCCTAACTCGAACTTCCCTAACTCGAATTTCTCCCTAACTCGAACAAAAATATTGGCCCGTACTTCTGTAAGTCGAATTTTTCGGGAAAATCTCCAATAAAGTTTGAATTTTTTTTCTTTTCTGCTTTATGCTTTTGTTAACGGATCGTTTGGATATGTAATATTGATGTACATTAACATATGGTGATGTAATATGATAAAATATTGCATCAACAATTTTTTAGGCTTGTGAAATTGCTATAGGAAAGATGTTCGAAATGTACTTCTTTGTCAGCGCACCAGCTCAATAATATTTATCATGGCACCAGCACGTGTATTCAAATTTTTATCTCTTTAAGAAATTTTTAAACTTATTTGTTAAGAAATTGAAAAAGTGGACCAGTTTATTTTATATTAAAAAATGGAAAATTAATTATGTCATTTGATTCGGGAACGTCTTCTGGACACAGCAAAAGAACGATAAAACCTATTTTTGAGAACATCGACAGGTCTTGAACAAACTGAAATTTTTATTCTTTAAAATAACAAGAAAAGTTTGCAATTTGAAATGTATTTATGAATGAATGAAATTGTAGTTTCATTTAAAAAACCTAAAAAAAAAAATTTTTTTAACTCGAAGTCTCCCTAACTCGAACTTTTTCGTGGATAATGGTGATTCGAGTTAGGGAAGTTCGACTGTATAACGATATAACAATATGCACTTGCAGACTAGTATCTAATCAAATTTGAAAGTAGCTTACCTAAACCAATTAAAAATGAAAGAAAAATAAAAGAACGGTTATCTATAAACTTTGTAGAACAAAGTTCTGTTGATAAAAGAAAAATAAGAAATTACTAACTTGTATAAAGAAATGGTGATCAAATGTATATATATACATTAGAGAGCATCGATTTGTATGGGCTCGAAAAAGTGAAAAAATGGTAACCAATTTTCTTAATCTATGGTCAATTCTAAGATGTTTTCACGAAGAAACCATAGTTCTAAAATGAATTCCTGGTCCGCGCTTTTGAGTTGAAAAACTCATTTTTTCGAACATTTATATCTTGGGTGCTTGTGGTTCGATTCTGACAAACTTGGTGTCAATACTCTTGTAAGGACCACAACTTTAAGACTCCACAAAACCAAAGGACGAAATGTCCTTCAAACATAATTTTCATCCTTGGAACGGCGATTTCGCGATTTCTTAAAAAATTAGTCCGAATAAAAGCTATTTTTTGGCACAAAATACAATTTTTTTTTTTGAACCTGTAGTTTTTATTAAAAGAAAATGTAAAACCTATTTTAATACAGTTAGGGTGTTCATTTGACTCTATCAGCGTTGCAGATTGAAATCGTTGCAAGCTTGCTACGAGAGCAGCGCTTTATGTGGAAAACGTTGAACATATTCAACAAAATGTAAACAAAAAACAGCCCACTGTGGTCATGTTCAACGCTATCCACATAAAGCGCTGCTCTCGTAGCAAGCTTGCAACGATTTCAATTTGCAACGCTGCTACACTGAAAAAAAAGACCACTTTCTAAAATCAAGAACATTCATCTTAAATATTTTGTTCTTGAAATAAGAATATTTTAAGACCAAATTGCTAAAACTAAGAATATTAATCTTGAAAATCGTAAGTTCTTATTATAAGAATAAAATTCTCAAATTTAAATATTTTGTTCTTAATATAAGACCATTTTAAGACCAAATTACTAAAACTAAGAATGTTATTCTAAAAAAGGTTAAGTTCTTAATATAAGAATAAAAATCTTAGAACTTAGATCTTTTTCTCTTAAAATAAGAACAAAAATCTTAAAATTGTTTCACTTCTTGAGACCAATAATTCACAACTGGTTCTGGCTTCTCAAAGATGACATTAGGCTTGGATCGCTGGTCAAGTCAGCACAACGGTACTGAATGATAGAGATCGGCATCTCTTGAAACAGCTGTATACCGAGCCATGTTTGTTGTTTAGTGTCTCATCGAAATTACTAGACATCAAGTTAACTAAAACTTACTTCATGCTTCTTAAATTGTTAAGAAGCTTAGTCTTAATTTGAGAATTTTTGTCTTGAGTATTCAAAACCTTTTGGTCTTAAATAAGAACACATAATCTTAAAAAAATAATGTGTTTTATTTTTATAATAAGATTTGTGGTCTTGAAAATATAAGAATTTTTGGTCTTAAAAATAAGAACTTGGTCTTAATTAAAATGTTCTTAGAATCAAGATGTGTTTTCTTATTTCAAGATTTTCATGTTCTCGACGCATTTTTTAGACCAATGTTCTTAGTTCTGAGACCAAAATCTTGATTCGTCTGGCTCCACTTCCATTTCGGCCAGGACTGGATCGAGGTCGCCCACCTGCATCCGTCCCAACGCTGTAGCCTCGAACTCCGTGAAAGGGGTCAACAACTCAAAACAATTTATTTCAGTACGCAACAGCTTTCAACTTGAACAATTTGTGATTTTGAAAACCAAAAAAAAAAAATAAGAAAAATGGATGAATTACAAATTTTAAACGCGTTGTTCCGTCCGCATATTCTGGCTGAGATGCGAACTCAAAGAATACCGCTAAAAATTCCGATGAACAAAGGCACTCGCAAGATTTTGTCA
>JBAMBJ010001176.1:0-15523 GCA_037043495.1 Drosophila recens | reverse complement strand
AGTGGCAGCTGCAACCAGTTGCGTTCTAATGCCGCCTGCAAAGTGAGCGTTTTCCATAGGTCAAAAGTCGACAGATACAAGAGTCACACTTGAAAAAAAATGACAAGCATTGAATGTACATATGCAATCATTAGAGTGGTTCAATTTGTAAGGGACTAAAAAAAAATGCACCAAGCGGTTGTCAAAATCGTAATCTACGACAAATTCTAAAATGATTTGCCGGGTTCGTTGGAAACCATGGATCGAAAATTGCACTCGAGCTTCCGATTTTTAACGACAAACTTTTTGTATCTCGTTGTCTTCGTCCACACGCTTAGACACTTAAGTGAGTGCATAAAGAATATGTTTCTCACTTAACAAAAAATCTAAAAATTTTTAAAAATGTAAAAATAAAATAGAAAAACTAAATTTTCTTTTTTTAAATTTAAAAAAAAATTTTAAATATAAAATTATTGCTTTTCCTTCCTTGCAAACATATTTGTAACACGGGTTTTGAAATTAAACCACAGCACACATTTAATTTGTCCATCATTTTTCTAACATTTTAAATCAAAACAAATGTTTTCTAATTGTTGAGCTAGTTCTTAATAAATATTTTTTCTATAAGCCATAGTATTTTTTACAGCTCTCAATCAATATTTTGTTGTACTTCTTAAACAACAAAATTTTAATAAAAATTTTTTCAATTAATTTTTCAAGTAAATTTTGTAACCTGATATAAAAATAGCTAAACAAATAAATATTAAGAGATAAATTGAAAGGTAGCTAAACGGAATGAATCTTTGAATTTATCTTTTTTATTTGTTCTACGAATCATAAGCACAATAATAAAATAGAATATAATCTAATCTATTTCAATTTAGTTTTTTTTATTAAATTGGATTTTCATCCATTCTCTATGCTCTATTGAATAGAGTCGCGAGTCCTTTTGTGCGACTTCACTGTGCGATTTTCACCGGACAGGCCGAAATAGCGTTGGGAGCAGCCGCTAGCTCCCGGAGCCCATTGCGCGCCCACCGCTGCTCTATTCGTAGTGTAGATCGAATCTTTTAAATTCTTAATAGAAATATCTATTTTGATTATGCCTTTAAATTTGCAGAAATTTAAATACATAAGACATATAGGAATAGGAAACATTATATCGGTTCTATTAATATGTAGTTGGTAATTAGGATTTATGAATTTTAGACATACATTCCATTAGAAAATTTTGTTTCTTCTTTTCAAGATCTAAACACAACTTGATTTCCAGCGAAGAATGTTTCTTTTTAAATTTTTGCCAGAAATTCTGTGTATAATTTCTTGGAGCGTAGAACAGTTCCATATAAAACATATGTATGTGCATTAAAATTAGGTCAATTTGTATGGACCAAAAAAAATGCACCGAGCGGCGGTCAACAGTCGTAATCTACGACGAATTCTAAGAAGATTTGCTTCCCAAGAAATCACATAGGTCTCAAAATCATCTTCGAGCTTCCGATTTTTAGCGAGAAACTTTTTGCACCTTTTTGTCACTTTAAATACGCATAGAGGCTTAAGTCGAGTGCATAAAAAATAATTAGATGCAACAAATTATTTTTTATGCACTCGCTTAGGTATCTATGCGTATTTAAAGTGACAAAAAGATACAAAAAGTTTCTCGCTAAAAATCGGAAGCTCGAAGATGATTTTAGACCTATGTGATTTCTTGGGAAGCAAATCTTCTTAGAATTCGTCGTAGATTACGACTGTTGACCGCCGCTCGGTGCATTTTTTTTGGTCCATACAAATTGACCTAACTTCAATGTACATACATGTGTATATGGAACTGTTCTACACTCAAAGAAATTTTATGCAAAATTCTGTCTAAAAAATTAAAAGAAACATATTCTTTGCTGGAAATCAAGTTGTGTTTAGATTTTGAAAAGAAGAAACAAAATTTTCTAATTCTTAAAGAGATATTTCTATTAAGAATTTAAAAGATTCCGATCTACACTATAGAATAGAGCAGCGGTGGGCACGCATGGGCTCCGGGAGCTAGCGACTGCTCTAAACTTTATTTCCGCCTATTCTGAGCCGTGAAGTCGCACAAAAGATTCGCGACTCTATTCAATAGAGAATAGAAAATGGATGAAGATAAAATTTAATACAATAAAAATAAAATGAAAAAATTAAAGGTTGAGAAAATAAATATTGTGTTTAAAATGAATGTTTTTAATTACTTTAATTTTTCTTTTATTTTAGACATTTCTTTAATATGTTTTTTAAATTACTTTTATTTTATCTATTATTTGAGACATTTCAATGTTAAAAATTATTATTTTTATTTTAAAAACTGCAATCATTTTCGAAACAAAAATTTCTTTTTTTAACAAATAAATAAGGTAAATGAAAGGATTCATTCCGTTTAGCAACCTTTCAATTTATCTCTAAATATTTATTATATTTGTTTAGCTATCTTTATTTCTTGGTAACTCGAAAAATGTTTATTAAAATTTTGCTGTTTACGAAGTACAACAAAATATTGATTGAGAGCTGTAAAAAATACTATGGCTTATAGAAAAAATATTTACTAAGATCAAGCTCAACAATTAGAAAACATTTGTTTTAATTTAAAATGTTAGAAAAAATGATGGACATA
The DNA here is from genome assembly GCA_037043495.1 of Drosophila recens. Classification (NCBI taxonomy): domain Eukaryota; kingdom Metazoa; phylum Arthropoda; class Insecta; order Diptera; family Drosophilidae; genus Drosophila; species Drosophila recens. The sequence goes on along the minus strand of JBAMBJ010001176.1, from coordinate 12,903 downwards.
TTAAATGTGTGCTGTGGTTTTAATTTCAAAACCCAGACTATAAATATGTTTACAAGGAATAAAAAGTAAAAATTGTATATTTAAAATTTTTTTTTTATATTTTAAAAAAGAAAATTTAATTTTTTTATTTTATTTATACATTTATAAAAATTTTTAAATTTCTTGATAAAATGTTAAGTGAAAAAACATATTTTTTATGCACTATTTTAGGTATCTATGCGTGTTTTAAATGACAATAAGATACGAAAAGTTGCTCGTTAAAAATCGAAAGCTCGAAATTAATTTTAGACTTATAGTTTCTTGGGCAAATCATCCTAGAATTAATCGTAGATTACGGTTTTGACAAACGCTTGTTTCATTTTTTTTAGTCCATACAAATTGAACCACTCTAATGTACATACATACATATGTACATTCAATGCTTGTCATTTTTTTCAAGTGTAACTCTTGTATCTGTCGACTTTGGTCTGTGGAAAACGCTCACTTTGCAGGCGGCATTAGAATGCAACTGGTTGCAGCTGCCACTGGAGCTGTTGTTGATGTTGCAGCGACAACTGTTGCTGCTGTTGCTGTTGCTGCCACAACTGTTGCCGTTGTAAATTGTGTCCTAACACTTGGCGCAACGCCTCCGTGGCATGCAGCCTCAGCCTCAGTCTCAGCCTCAGCCTCCGTTAGGCGGCGTTAACGAGCTCGTGCTGTTGCCACAAACAACGCACAAGAATTGCCATGAACCAATTTGATAATACACACACAGACACACACACACACACACACATTCACACACACGCACAACAATTATTTACTGTGCACAAAATTGAAAGTTGCCTTCAACGGATTTTGTGGCACATTTGTGAAATCTTTTTGGGCAAAGCACAGACGCAAAAAAAAAAAAAAAAAAAAAAAAAAAATTGCAAAACCAAAACCACGCCCCCTCTGCCTGTTACGCCCACTCGCTAAATGACCGTGAAATTGATGTCCTGTCGTTTGGTTGCCACAATTGAATTCCCAAGAAAAGAACAAGGCAGCAAAAGCGCATAAAATGTTAAGTATACGACTGGTAGATACTCTCGAGAATTAAAAATAAATTTAATTAAATAATAAATTATATTAATAAATATATGCTTAGTACACTAAAAGTACTCCAAGTCAAACTCTCTTTCTATATACCCTTCCCTTTATACCCTATATTCTATATTACAGGGTATTTCAAGCAGTAACAACGCTTCAGCTGAATCAAAATCACGGCAACAATTTCCTGTCTGCATTTTGTGTGGGCCGCTTGCAAATTGTTGATAAGCATTTAATGTTTTATCAGCATGAAACACACAAAACTCACACTCTCTCACACACACACACACTTACATACACTCTCTCACACACACACACACACATTGGCACACACGCACACTTGACTTAACTTGATTGAGGGTCCTCTCCTTATTGCCAGTCTATTTACAAATTGGCATCTAAAAATAGAAACCGTCTAAACTCGCTTGCATTTTCGTACTTTTTTCCTTTTGGCGTGGGCAGCGAATATGGCCCAAAGGGAAATGCGAGTGATAAGCAAGAAAAAAAAAAGCAAATAAGCAAAAAGAAATGGCAAATGGAAAATGGCAAATTTCAAGTCAAGCAACGAATGTTTTATACTCTTTCGAGTGGCATTTAAACACTAAAAACAGCATTAAAAATGTTTTAGATCAGCGCTGGGCACGCAGTGGCTCTGGGAGCTTAAGGCTGCTCCCAACCTTATTTTTGCTGTAGAAATTACTTACTATATTTCTTGGCCCTAATTTTCCATATCAACAATAATAAAAACAAAACAAAATATAAATGAGGCAAATCGAATGATTTACGAAATCATTCAAAAAAGTCTCAACAAAATTTTACACTTTGATTGTGTAATAATTGAAAAAATGTATATACAGTCGAACTTCCCTAACTCGAACTTCCCTAACTCGAAGTCTCTCTAACTCGAACAAAATCGAGTGGCAATACTAGGCAAATTTCATACAATTCTACTTCCCTAACTCGAAGCCTCCCTAACTCGAACTTTTTGTGGTGGATAATGGTGATTCGAGTTAGGGAAGTTCGACTGTATTTTCATTTAGTTTGAGGTTTTGACAATAATTTAAAAGTTTTTCCAGCTAAACACAAATTTATTTTTTATGCAAATTAAATAGTTAAAATGCATTAACAAATGCACAAATGTATATTTACATATTTTTTGTTGACATTTCGATGTCGATATTTGCATTTTGAGTTGGTTTTAAAGCACACACGAAATTCCCCCCAAAATCTAGTTTAATTTTAGACAAAAATTGTAAAAATAAACCAGATTTTCAAAAAAAAAAAAAAAAAAAAAAAAAAATTAATTTTTCTTTACTTAGCAACATAAATAACGTCAATTAAGTTGAAAAAAGTTAAGTTGGTGAGTTATCGAAAAATCGACAACTCGATAATTTAGGAAGCGATTTTCAAGTACTTTAACTCGATAATTTGTTCCGATATATTGAGAACACGACTTTTGCTTTGGCGATTTTATCATTTTGATTAAAAACATTAAAGTAACTTTGGAAAGGGTATATTGAGTCGAGTATTTGACACGTCAACACACACAGAAAGAGAAATGATGTGAAACAGCTTCAGATCCTTTGGCTGAGATGACGCTGATGACGCCAGCTCAACAGCTTGGTGAGCTTCAATGAGGCTTGGGCCGTAATGAAAAATCGATGAGTTGCCAGCAGATTAACAGACACTGTTGTGGCAACACAGCAACACAGCAACCAACTGGCAACTGGCAATGGACAATCAACCGAGTGGCAGCCGCGTGGCGCCCAGCGACTCCCAATTCCACTTTGAATCCCAATCCTCTGGAATATTATTTGTGGTTAGTAGTGGAAGTGTAGCAACAATTGAGAGTGAGTTGCACATGTGGCAACGTAGCATGTGGCAAGTATAGCATGTGGCATGTGGCGACTGGCGCCTGTTTAAAAAAAAAACACACACACAAATGGGCGTGGCATATGGCGCCCATTGGCGTCGTCGTGGGCGTGGGCGTGCGCATGACCGCCACCGGAAACTCGGCATTCAATTAAGCGCAATTTAAGTTAAACTACACACCAAAGCTGTTACATAAGGACAGCAACAACAGCAACAACGACAACAACAACAAACAGTTGACACACTGATAAAAACCACAAATAATTTTTAAGGAACTTTTTATCTAAAAAATGAAATAAAAATTCTTTAAATAAAAAAAACCATCTTCAGTTTTTGATGGCATTTAAATTGTACTTTTCACCTACTTTAAACCAATTTTTTGTATTTATTTTTTTAAAGACAATAAATTATTTTTTAGCACTTAGTTCATTTCTTGCTTACACTACTGTCCAAATTAATAAGTACACTCTTTCTTTTACTATAACAGCTATTGTAAGTTAAGTCTTCAAATTTAAAAAATATATTTGGAAAGGTCATCTAAATTCCGTTTGAATGATGCATAACTTTCCTTAATCCATTAAATACCCATTGAAATATTCAAATTTTAAAAAAGTCAACTTTCAAAACTTTTTTTCTCGATTTCTAAAAAAAAATGTTGGGATGCAAAAACATTCTTCAAACATACTACTGTGGGCAAAAAGTACCGGGAATTTTAAATTTAAAAAATTTTGGGATTCCAATCGGAAAAAATGTTTGTACTTTTAGGTTGGCACTACTATCATTAACATCTGTGCAAAATTATGCGTTAAAATATTCATTAGTGAATAAGTTACGATTAGTTTTGTACGACGCCAAATGTGCATTTGGCGATTTTGATTGAATCTCCTCAATCGACCCGAAGCGATGTCCTCGGAGAGGTCTTTTGAGCTTAGAAAATAGCCAGAAGTCACACAAAGATAAATCAGGCGAAAAAAGTAGCTGCGGGACAATTTTGGTCGAGTTAGAACACATAGAACAGGGGCAGTATGAGAGGGCGCATTATCATGTTGCAAGAACCATGAGTTGTCAGCCCATAGTTCTGGCCTCTTTTTACGCATAGCTTCGCGCAAACGACGCATATCGCTCAAAAAATATTCCTTGTTAACAGTTTGGTCGGTCGGAAGGAATTCATAATGAACTACAACACGATAATCCAAAAAAACTGTCAACATGACCTTGATTTTTGAGCGAATTTGACGCGATTTTTTCGGTCTCGGCCCACCTTTTGCCGATATTCGCTCGATTGATCGGTAGTTTCCATGTCGTAAGCGTAGATCCAAGTCTCATCGCCCATAATAATGCGTTTTATAATATCCTGATAGTCAGAAAACATTGTTTCACACACTTCCACGCGGAGCTTTTTTCGATGAAATTGACCGTTTTTTGGCACAAAAATCGCCAAATGCACATTTGGCGTCGTACAAAACTAATCGTAACTTAAACACTAATGAATATTTTAACGTATAATTTTGCACAGATGTTAATGATAGTAGTGCCAACCTAAAAGTACAAACATTTTTTCCGATTGGAATCCCAAAATTTTTTAAATTTAAAATTCCCGGTACTTTTTGCCCACAGTAGTATGTAGGAGTGACTGCAAAAAAAAAATTTAAAAAATCTTTTCGCTAATATTTTTTATACTTTTTTGAAAGTTGCTCAAAATACACTTATTTGTCATTTTCATAAATTTTTTTAAATTTGAAGACTAGACTTACAATAGCTGTTATGGTAAAAAAAAAAGAGTGTACTTATTAATTTGGCCAGTAGTGCATGTGCATTAATTTTAAAATTTCAAAATTTATTAAAAAATATTTGTGGCTTTTGTTTAAATTACAAATAATTTTAGTTGAAATAAAATAAATATTTAAAATATATTAAATATGTATAAATAAATATAATTAGTAATTTTTTCTTCAAATTACAACTAACTAGAAATTATGCGAAATCTAGCATATATTTAAATCCAAGCAGTTGCCATGTCGATAGTTGCTTATCGCATTAAAATCTTATCACTATCTATCTACCAATCCCCATTTTTTTATTTGACGTTGTTGTTGTTACTGTTTTTTAACACTTTGCAATATAATCCGCCAGGATTTGCAATCACCGTATGCCGCTTGCCGCTTGCTGTTGTTGTTGTTCTTGTTGTTGTGGGCGGATGACGCCCACACGCAATAATACAGTTAGAAAATTACGCATGCTGACGTCATTGTGAATGACTCGCGAAGCTTCCACAAGCCGCAAACTGCGTCATTCATTCATTGTGCTGTCGTCCTAACAAACAAAAAAAAACCCGCACACACACACACACATACACACAATTGTCGTAGGTTTCAATTGGTGGGTGGGGGGTGGCTGTGCGCTTGCCTGCATTTCATTCATAAAAATATGGCGAGAGCATCAAACAGCAGCCAATGAAACGCAGAGAGAGTGTGAGAGCGCGTCGCTAAAGTGTGCTGAGGCAGAGAGAGAGCGAGAGAGTGAGAGAGTGAGTGTGTTAAAGCTTTCTGGAGTCCTTTATTGACCTTTGCCAATGCGCAAGCCGATGCTTTGAGTGAAAGCTCAAAGCTTCACGCACAACTTTAAGCATTGAAATTGCGCAGTACAAGAAAGCAAAGAGGAGAGAGAGAGAGAGTGTGTGTGGAAGTGAGTGAGAGTGAGAGTGATTAAAAGAAAGAGTGAGTTTTTAATTTGCTGTGGTATTGTGCTGCGATAGTTGCAATGTCAAAGCCAAAATACAAAAGTGACCTTTAAATAAGTGCAAGTCTAAGTCTTAGACGGGGCTTGGCAGACACGAAATCCAATCAAACCATATTGTTGCATGGTAATCACCTCATCAAGTGTTCAATTTATGAACTGGCCAACAATATCACAGCAGCAGCAACAACAGCGGCAAACAGTTCGAGCTGCGACTTTAACTGGCTTCAACTTATTAACAAGACTTTTATTAACAGTGGCAACGGCAGCTCGCATTTGATTTCAAGGTTGACTCGAAACGAAATGTCAAAATTGCAGATGCGACACAGCGCCGCCAAATGCGAATCAAGTTTGCACATTGGTTCGAAAACGAAACGAAACAAGTTCTCAAAGAACGTTAGAGCACACACACACACACATAGGTACTTATTATGTACACACGGAGAAAAAGTATAGTCATCACTGATTTTATCATATTAGAAATAAATAGAACATGTATTAAAATAATGAATGAACCATTTCGATTATTATTTAATTTAAATATATGAAAATTTTATATATAATTCAAAAAATCTATCTAAATTAACTTAATGTATGGGTATTTCCAGGCTCGAAATCGCGACATTTGTCTTTAAATGATACAAAAAATGGCAAAAATTAATATTTCTAAGAATCTTTTTTTTACATGTTTAATGCATTTTATCGAAGCAATTTTTATTATAAAAGACAAGCTTTGAGGACTTGTCGCTTTCGAACAATTTATAGACAAAAAAATGGAAGTTGTTTTTGACTTCATCTTGAAAAATGCGAAAATCAGTAAAAGGTGGCGAGTAATTTGGAAGAAAATACTCTGACACCACAATTAAATAATATAGTTGTAAATTTAAAGGAATTATATTGATATATTACTATTATTTTACTTATTTTACAAGTTTTAGTAGTGATTTGTAACGCGACATCGCGAACGTGACAAGATTTTCACCTAGTTTGTGCGAAGAATTTGTTCTAAAAATTTTATTTATCGAAAAGAGCTCGTAAAACTTGTTTTAAATTAAACATTCAATATATTTCTACAATCTTACTATCTTGCTTAGTGTAATCGCTAGAATTATTTTATTCGTTAGAATACAAACGATCCATTTTGGAAGTAAATTTTTAATAAAATGGGCAAAAACATAGAAAAAGTATATTAATCCCAATGTAGAATCCATAAGTTCATCTAATTGAGTTTCTTTCAGCGTATATTGCTTAAATAAATAACTTGAATACATTTTTGGAACAAAATTTCACAAGAAGTGAGTTATTGATCAATTCTACGTTTTTGGGCGAGGAGGACCTTCTGTGGAAGTTCCCATATTTGGGAATTTTCTATATAATTTAAAATCTATCCAAATTAACTATATAAATCTTTTTTTTATATTTGAAATACACACACTTAAGATTGACGAATTCCATATTTAACGCTAAATTTTCAAACAAATTATTAAGATATTAAAATTTCTTTGGGTGTGCTAACTCGCGTATATGTATGTAAATCGAATATATTGAACGATTCTAAATGATAATTATAAAATGGCAATTATGATGATGCGCAGTCATCGGGCATTCCAACAAACCTTTTCGATACATGGGGCAACTTGACTGACAAACCCGTACTATAATTTATTGTGTAATTGCTGCAATGACTACCACAACACACAGCCACAAATGTGCGACAAATGTGAAGCAAGAATGCTGAGAAATTAAGAAAACAAAAACACGACTTTACCATACCCAAACAAGTTATTAATGACATGAGAAATAAACAAATAATTTCAAATATTATGATATTCTCATAAAAATCTAATTAAAACCAATGTGCAGCCAACTTAACTCACTTATATTCTAAAAGTGTGGCAGCACTGTGCATTTTGAAAATTACAATACATAGTTAATATTATTTTAGATTTATAACATTTTTGGTAGTCGATCATACCCAACGCTTTGACTACAGCTGCGAGGTATAACGAGACGCGGTTCAATGCAATAAGCAAAGCACATGCAAAAACAAATACGAAGCAAATGCAAATGACAGCGACAACGAGAAGACGAAGAACAGCAACAACAGCAACAACAACAACAACAAACATATACACATACATGTATACAAATGCAAATACAATGTACCGTTGCTTTTCAAAGCAGCCACCAAAAAAGAACAACAAAAACAACAGCAGCGGGTGAATATTACTTTCAAATAAAACAAAAACAAATTTTGAAGCAGCCGCAACAAAAACAAAACAAAAACAAAAAACACTTGAAAGCATTGCGAGCATTTAAGAGAGCTTAGAGATTGAAAGAGCTTTTGTGTGGGCTTCAAGCTGCCAACACTACACTTACTTACTTACTTATAGTGGTTGAAGGATCTGAAGGGCTTAAGTAACTAATTTAATAAAAAAAAGTGAGTTAAAAAATAGCCAAGTATTTATCAAAGGTATTAAAAAGATGTAATCGATACAAAATGCATTTCACATTACATTACATTTTAACACAATCATTGCTTCTTAGAATCTAGGCATATAATTTAGAATAGGCAGAAGTAAAGTTGAGAGCAGCCGCTAGCTCCCGGAGCCCATGCGTGCCCACCGCTGCCTTAGATATTAACATCACAAACATGTTTTTTTTATATCTGTCCGACTCCAAATGAGTTTAGGAAAAATGATAGGCAAATTATTGCTTAACCCATTAATGGCTGCCCATAGATCGACGAAATTTTGAAATGTGAGCCTGGAAGACCACAGAAGTTGATAGAAACAAAAAAAATTTTATTTTTCCCATTTCCATACATTTTTCAGCTTTTTACGTCAACATTTTCTATGCAGAAAAAAACCTAGATATTCACCTGTCAAAAACTACATGTATACCCGGAACAACTAAACTGTTAAATTTTTATTCTGATATTTTTGTTATTTTTCATTACTATGAAATAAATTTTTGACTCGATATTTCTTACATGTCCCTTGCTGGAATTTTTAAAGTGTCAACGCTTTGTTGGGTATTTAAATACTCATTAGCGAAATAAAAATTATTATTAAACTATAAAACTATAGATTGTAAGATTTTTGCTTATCTTATCACAATCTTTTCTGCTCATTATATTTTCATTATTAAAATATTTCAATAATATTACTAATCAAAGTTTTCTTAACTTTTCTACACCTGTTTAGCTACTTAAAATCTAAAATGACAGCACTGATCTAAACTTTTTACAATCTAGGGCTAGGTACTGTCATACATGTACACTAGGGTGTCCCTATTTGGTCAAAGTCAATATTTTAAACGCATACGGGCTAGTTCTGTTCATTAGGTCCTAAAGCACTCAGAAATAAATTTTTGACTCAATCGGAGTAGAAACCGTGCCGATTGGATCGGAAAATTTAAAGATTATATGGGACAATAAAAAATTTTTTTTATATTTTTAATTTTTTATTTTTTTATATTGTTCATTAGGTCCTAAAGAACTCAAAACCAAGTTTTCACCTTAATCGGAGTACGAGAACCCATTCAAAAATGCATCGAAACATGAAATGCAGTACTTTAGCACTGATTATAAATTTTTCAATGATTTTTCATGTTTCGATGCATTTTTGAATGGGTTCTCGTACTCCGATTAAGGTGAAAACTTGGTTTTGAGGTTCTTTAGGACCTAATGAACAATAAAAAAAATAAAAAATTAAAAATAAAATAAAATTTTTTATTGTCCCATATAATCTTTAAATTTTCCGATCCAAGTCGGCACGGGTTATCATACTCCGATTGAGAGAAAAATTTATTTCTGAGTGCTTTAGGACCTAATGAACAGAACTAGCCCGTATGCGTTTAAAAATATTGACTTTGCCCAATAAGGACACCCTAATGTACACTACTGGTCAAAATAATAAGTACACGAATATGAGGTTTTTTAAAGTCCCGTAAACAAAAAAATAATTGCTAGAAATAGCTAAGAACTAATCAAAGGTGAAAAATTAAATAAAATATTTCAAAAAAATTACTTATCTTACTTTTCATATATTTTCTACACCTGTTTAGCTACTTAAAATCTAAAATGACAGCACTGATCTGCACTTTTCACAATACTAGGGCTAGATACTCTCATACATCCATGCATGTAATTTGGGTGCCCAGGGCTGGTCCAGTTAAGCTTAAGCTTATGCAAATTCTGTGTGTTGGCAGCACAAGAGGCACAACCTGTTGTCGTTCTGCTGTTGTATAGAGAGAGAGAGAGAGAGAGAGAGAGGGAAGAGCAAGAGGGGAGGCCGATTAGTTGCCCATGCGCTGCGTTCGTGGTACACAAAGTATTCGAACGGCATTAAATGCAGCTCAGTGTGCCAGTCAGTCAGTCAGTGAGTGAGATGGTGAGTGAGTGAGTGAGTGAGTGAATAAGTGAGTGAGTTGAACTAGTCGTCAGTCAGCATTTTGTATGAGTTGTATTGGTATTGGTGGTGGTGGTTCTATGCACCTCTGTCTGTGTGCTGAAAAGTGAATGTCCACAGAAAGTCCTTGAAACCTGAAACCGATCTTTCCAGTTTACGTACTGAGCTGCAGTCGTCAGTTTCAGTTGCCATCGCTGCAACTTTGCCAGACAACGAACTCAAAACTTGGACTTGCTGCCACAGCCAAGACAACCAAACTAAACAACAACCAAGAGGCTTTTGCTTTTGCTTTTGGCCAGATCAATCCAATCCAATCCAATCGAATTTAATCGAATTCTATTCATATATCATATTCGTTGCAGTCTACTGTGTGTAAATCCTTCTCCACCTGAACAAATTTCAAGTGTTGCACTGCGCGAAAAACTTGAGTTACGAATTTAAAAATAAAAAACTATATTTAAAATTATTATAGAGAATTTAATTAATAAATTTGATAAATATTTTAGAAAAGTTTTAGAATAATTTTTATTAATTAGAAGAATAAAATTTAAATTACATTGTACTGAATTTCTTATACCCACTTTACACAGAAAAGTCAAAAAGTCAAATGGAAAAAGGCTTTAAGATTCATTAAGAAAAGTATTAATAGACTGAATTAAATTAAATTATTCACAAAATTCATAAATGTAAAAAAAAAAAGTATTTGGAAAATAATTTAAAGTATTTACGAAAAAATATATCGATTTCAACCTGCTTCCAGATATTTTCAAAAGCCGCCTATCTTTTCGTGCAGTGCAACAACTTGTCAAGAATTTGGGTTACTTTTGGGTTTAAAATAGATAATTAAAAACCAAATTTTATAAATCTTTTAGGAAAGTTTCAGAATAATTTTTAATAATGAGAAGAACAAAATTTAAATTACATTGATATCGTTTTAAGGAATCTATGCACTGAATTTCTTATACCCACTTTACACAACAAAGTCAAAAATGGAAAAAAGGCTTTAAGATTCATTAAAAAAAGTGTTAATAGACTGAATTGAATTAAATCATTCACAAAATTCATAAATATGTGCAAAAAAGTATTTATTTAAAGTACGTAAGAAAAAAAAAATTGCTTAAATATATTTTTCAAAGTCTCCTTTCATTTCGTGCAGTGCAACAACTTGTCAAGAATTTGGGTTACTTTTGGGTGCGGTTCTCGTGTATGAGAATAAAAATCAGAATGAATTATAAAATTGTACACAAACAATACAAAAAGATTACAATATTGGCATACATCCTTGCCAACCACAAAAAAAATGGTCAAAAAGAACCGGATCTTCCAAACAAAATATAAAATAAGAAAATAAAAAAAAACTCCTAATTATAGAACGTTTTACACGCATTCGGAGGAAGGGAGAGAGGAAGTTATAAACGCGTCACAACAACAAGAATCTGGCCATAAAAAACAAGTCACAAATCCCCCCCAAAAGCAAAGGCAAAAAGTCAAAGCAAAAGATAAAGCCAAATACTCGACTGTCGAAGACCCCGTACTTACTATGCAAAAGCAAACACTGCTTAAAGTCATGTAATATAAGTCGCTACAAACATTTAATGTATTTTAATATATATATATTTTCGCCCAAATATATTGAGGATACGTATATCAATTTACATTAAAGATATAATAAATGATTTAGTAAAGCACATCATCAAATTTAACAGATGCACAAAATAAATTGATTTAAGCATTAGAGAAAGCAAGAAAGCGATAAGAGCATTTCCCACATCTCTTAATCATAAACCAAAAAAAAATCAAATATTAACATTGAATTGATGTAACTGCAACATATGTAAAATGTCAGGAAAACATTAATAAATCTTAAAAATAAAAAAGTCTGTTCAAGCCGGGATTCGAGCTCGGGACCTACATATGATCTAAAAAGTCTGCAAATATTAAAAAAAAAATTAAAAAATTTGCTCTCGCTGGGAGTTGAACCCGCGACTAATTGCTAATTTACTGGGAACTTTGCCCCTTAGGCCACCGAAGCCAACTTTACAAATGCAAAATGCAGATATGTTAAGACTACAATGATTTATTCTTTGCCAGTTATGATTTCTGCAACATCATTTTAAAATTTAATAACATTAAAAAAAACATTTGGGGATCATCTGCTAACAACTTAATTTTATTGGTCAAATAATAAATACTAATATTTTGAATTGACAAAAAACTAGGCGTCTTTACACGTTGCGCCACAGTCGCTCTTTGAAATCCACTGTCCAGTAATAGATTTCATTGTTACTGGACTGTAAGTCAAAAGTAATTAATTGTATTCATTGATTGTTGTTGTTGCTGCTAAAGTATGGCAAATAAAGGAGAATTTAGTTGTTCAATATCTTCTCTGTTTATTATCCGATCGCGATGAAATTTTCAGCACATATGGAAAGTAACAATATCTTCGTCTATGCTTAATAAGGAATGTCTATCTTTAAAATTGTCCTTATAATTAAGATTTTCTAATTTGTGGGCGTTTAAGGGGGCGTGGCCAAAATCTAAAACAAACTCGATCTGCTTACAATATAGACGCACCTACATACCAAGTTTGAAGTCTCTAGCTTTTATAGTCTCTGAGATCTAGGCGCTCTTACAGACGGACAGACGGACAGACGGACAGACGGACACGTGGCTATATCGACTCGGCTGTTGATGCTGATCAAGAATATATATACTTTATGGGGTCTGCCACGCCTCCTTCTGCCTGTTACGCACATTTTTTTGTGACAAAGTTAATAGACCCCTATACTTTTTTAAAGTACGGGGTCTAAAAATC
>JBAMBJ010001175.1:0-42398 GCA_037043495.1 Drosophila recens | reverse complement strand
TCGGTAAAAACCGATTGAAATTGAAAACCGTAACCGAAAAATAATTTTAAATTTGACAGAAGTCTTAATACCCAAACTCTGTAAACAGAAATAACCGTTTCATTTATAAAGGTTAATTTCAGTTTTTCATGCGCCAAAAAAAATTTTATTTTACATTTTTAATTTAGATTTAGATTTTAATTTTCTGATAAATTTGTTAAATGAAATATTAATATTGTTAAAAGGTAACTAAACTACATTAAACTGAAGAATATATAAAATAAATAAGTGAATGAAACATTAAGAAAGTAATCTGGGGTGCCACAGAAATCGCTTTCGCTTGAATTTCACTTAAATTTCATACATTCTGTGGCACCCCCGAATGTCTTTTTAATTATTATTATTATATTATTAATATAATATGTTTTTCCCACAAAATATTATTTTTTTGTAAACCGAAAGCATACCTGTATTCAAAACCGAACACACAAAAACCGGTTCACCGTTACGAAACCTTTATTCAAAGCTTTTGGTTCGGTTTTAATCCGTGATTTATATACAGTCGAACTTCCCTAACTCGAACTTCCCTAACTCGAAGTCTCTCTAACTCGAACAAAATCGAGTGGCAATACTAGGCGATTTTCATACAATTCTACTTCCCTAACTCGAAGTCTCCCTAACTCGAACCTTTTTTCGTGGATAATGGTGATTCGAGTTAGGGAAGTTCGACTGTATATTGATATTATTAAAACAGAATCAACTTGACTACTAGTTAAGTGTAAGATTTAAAGCACATATTCAAATATTTTTCGAGATAAATTTTTACTTGTAATTACAGGGTGACCAGAAATAACGGAGACAAACATTTTTAACTATAATTTTACTAAACGAGAGAAATTTAGCAAAACAACAATTAGTAACGATAAAGTGGATCACTAGTAGTAAGATTCTCAGCCGGTTTCGAAATGGTCTCCTCCAGCTGCCATGCACAGGTCCAAACGTGATTTAAAATTGTAGGCCATGGGCCGCAGGTCCTCGGGAGACAGTCGGTTCCATTCCAAGAGCAGCGATTGCATCAGCGCCTCCAAACTTTTGTGAGGCTTAGCACAGGTACTGGCCTCCAATATCGACCACACGCTGTAGTCCATCGGGTTGAGATCCGGCGAGTAGGGTGGCCATTCAGCAGACGAGATGAAGTCCGGAAAATGGGTTTTGCACCAGTCTTGCGTCATTTTCGCCTTGTGAGCCGGCCAGAGTCCTGTTGAAAAGTCCAGTCCGCATCGCCGAAGTGCAGTTGGGCCCAAGGAATTACCACGGCGTCGAGAATGTCGTGGCGGTACACTTCTTGGTTTCTTTTAACCCCTTGATCCACGAAAACCAGGGGTTTCTTGCCGCTGGCGCAAATGCCGCCCCAGACCATAACGGACTTTGGATTTTGGCGATGTTTGACAATGGCCGACGTACCCGAAGGTTCGGCGGACCAGATCCTGCAGTTTAGTGGTTGTGAGCCTGCTCGACGGCTACCAGCTTCTCATCCGTGAGAAGGACGCGCTCCTTTCGCTGACCTGCGGCCCGACGCTTGAGTTGGTGGCATCTTTGCAGTCGCGCGCGCTTGTTTTCATCCGTGAGGATCTGAAATTTTTTGAGCTTGTACGGCTTGAGTCCAAGGTGCTTCTTCGCCATTTACCAAACAGAATCACGTTTCATTCCGGTCTCACGGGCAATTTTCCTCATGGAGACCCTCGGATTTCGCATCACCCGCTTTCGAATGATTTGACGATTGGCAGAAGTATTGACGGTGCTTTTTTTCCTCTTCCCGGACGATAGCCTTCATGGTCAATCTCATTAAAGTGGCGGGTGGCCTTGGACACAGTCTACCTAGGCACCTCGAGCAAACGAACAAATTCACATTTGACGTTTTTCTTGATGAAACAGCTCTAAAATTGCACAACGTTTACTTGACATTCTGAAACCACAGGAAAATTTAACAGCAATGGATAAAAAATGTTGTGACTAGTACAAAAAAGAATGGAGAATACGATAAAATAACATTTAATTAAATCCGGTAACATACTTTTGCTTACGGACATATTAAAGTTTGTCTCCGTTTTTTCTGGTCACCCTGTATCTATGTATGATAAGTCAAGCTGACTTTTAGCACAATTTCGACCTATGAATATGACATTCGTACCACGGTGCGTTGTCGACGTTCGCGACGCGTAGCTGCCGCGATTTATACAAACATACGCGTTTGCTTAAGCAGCGAACGGCCATCAGTTGCTCGTCACATGTTCGACACTCAAGTAGAGAAGACACCTCAAGAAAATTTAAATTGAAATCGTGCAGAAAATTGAATCAACGATCTTTTCTATGATCACCCACCCATCAAATATATATTAAGTTAAATCCAAATAACGATCTAAAGCGACCCGAAGAACGTTTGTGCAGCAACGGGAAAGTTGTAAGTGAGTGAGTGCGAAGTATTATTGACGAGTTTTTCAAAGCGTTTGAAATTTGTTTAGTTGCCAACGCGCCGTTTGCCGCCCACAACATTCTCGAATCTTTTTAGCGGACATTGAGCAACGTGCTTTTTCTTTTCGTCCACGCGTGTGTTGTGTTTCCTCTTCGTGTGCAGCAATAAAAGGAATAGCTAAAATCGAAAGCAAAATCAAAATCAAAAGCATAATTATTAAGCACATAGCAATTAGGGTTTTATATGTCAGTCAGTAGTGTAGTGTAGCCCAAAAAAAAAGAAATATAAGAAAAAGCAAAAAAAAAATCAAACGCCTGCAGTCGGCTCGGGTTGTTGGATCACGTTCACGTAATATTTAAACAAAACCAAAAAATTAACCATCTTAAGCTTTTGTTGCGGGTGGTTCAAAACAACAACAACATCGACAACAACAACAATATCCACTCTTAAGCGCTGCATCTGAAACGAATTGCATTCTCTCTCCCTCTCTTCCTGTCATTTTGCTGATTTCTGCTGCTGATTTATTTTAATACGACAAACACAAACACACAAATAACATTTTAAATCGTGTAACTGTAACTAATAACGTCAGAGTATTCATAACGGATAACGCGTCGCGTACGGATAACGGATAACGCGTTACATACTCTCTCTCCCACTAACGCCATCTTAAATCGTTGAGTTCCTTCCCATTGGTGGAGATCGTGCTTGTTGCTCTCGTTTCTGACATTTGGCGTTCTCGTCGTCCTCGTCCTCGTCGTGGCCGTCAATTTCTCGCCCGCTCGCTCTCATTTTGTCTTGCCTACATCTCTGTGTGTACGTGTTGAAAAGAAAGCATAAAAACGTTAGTTGCCAGCATTGCGGCTCTTCGTCATTGCGATTTCGTATTATGGCCGTTTAAGCACGAGTTATCACCCAATTCCTCAGGTAAATATATAAGAAAAGACTAGCAAATTATTGATCTTGCAATTTGCTGCGGCTACGTGACCGAGGTGCAATCTCTGCTGCCGGGTTTCAGATTGCCAAAATAAAAGCGAAACGCACTTTTCTTCTCTCTCTCTCTCTCTCTCGCTCTGTTGCTCTCTCTTTGTGTGTATAATGTAATGTATACATAAATCTATGTTTGTACATATGTCGCTTGTAGGGTATCTATCATTTCCGGCTTGTTTTAATATCACATTCAGCCAGTTTCTGTGGCATTTTAGCCATGAACAATATTTAAATGCTTTCCTAAATTCGGATACTATTTTGATTTTAGAATCAGTGTTCACTAAAAAAAGAAAATTTTATAATTTGTCAAAACAATTGCTTTGCTGACTGTACAATTTATTTTTCTTTTGATTTGGTTAAACGAATTATTTGACTAGGTGTATACAGTTTGTCAAGAAATTCTTTACACTCCCTTAAAAATGTAATATTTTGTCTTTAAAGAAGAAAAAAAAAGCTTATACAGCTGCGGTGAAAATAATAGCACCGCTCTTTCATTTACTATAACAGCTATTGTAAGTCCAGTCTTCAAATTTAAAAAATATATTTGAAAATGTCATCTAAATTCCGTTTGAATGATGTATAACTTTCCTTAACCCATTAAGTACCCATTAAAATATTCAAATTTTGTCTACTTTTTCAACTTTTTTCCTAGATTTTTTCCAAAAAATGTTGGGATGCAAAAAAATTCTTGAAACAATTCTAAGAGTAACTGCAAAGGAAAATTTTCAAAAATATTTTTGGCAGTATTTTTGATAATATTTCGAATATCCTAAAAATGACCACTTTAACCCATTTTTCCTCATTTTCATGCAAAGAGTGCCTTTTTTGCAGTTTTCAAAAAATTATAAAACATACTAGCAAAAATATTTTTGAAAATTTTCTTTTGCAGTTACTCCTAAAATTGTTTGAAGAATGTTTTTGCATCCCAACATTTTTTGGAAAAAGTCGAGGAAAAAAGTTGAAAAAGTAGACCTTTTTTAAAATTCGAATATTTTAATGGGTACTTGATGGGTTAAGGAAAGTTATACATCATTCAAACGGAATTTAGATGACCTTTCCAAATATATTTTTTAAATTTGAAGACTTGACTTACAATAGCTGTTATAGTAAAAGAAAGAGCGGTGCTATTAATTCTGCCGCCACTGTATATGCTCTTTTTTGTTTCACACAAAGCAGGCTTGGTAAATTTAAAATATTTGAAACACAATTGTCAGTCAGTTAAACAGTCAACATAATGCAATCAGCAAATTCATCATTGAAATAAATTCAGTTTCAGTTACTGAGTGAAGATCTCTTGGATTGGACAACAATTCTGAGGCTGCTGCCAAGCATTTTCCTGGCTTTCAGGCCAAACACAATCGCCAAATGGGAATTGCATGCTACTTATCATGGTCAGCATGAAGATCTATTTCAAGTTTAAGTTAGCCAACTAAGGAGATTAGGAAATTCAATCAAATCAAATCAGATATTCAACAGTCTTCACTGAGGTAAAGTTCACATTTCAAACTTTTCCATGCTCCGAAATCCAGTTTAGCATAAATTTGCCAGCAATGGAATATAGCATACTTTTTAGAGATTTGAAATTTAAAAAAAAAAAGTTTTGTTATATTTTCTTTTAATTTGAAAATGATTTGGAAAATATGCTTTACAATTGGAATTCGAAACGGATATAATAAAATTATTTACACATTTTCTTTTTATATAATAAATTGATATGACTGTTATATGAATCATGCATAAATTAAACTTAAATATATTGTGATTCTAATCATATTTCTTTGACTCATTTGTCAACTTGGAAGTTAATTTGTTTACGTTTTGAGTAACTGTAAATAAACAAATTCAAATTTATCAATTTCCCTGTATCGATAAGTTTGTTTTTAAAGGGTTAAAGCTATGCAAATACATCAGTCTATGTATATACATACATACATATGCAAATGTGAAACAATATTGCGCTTTATGGCATACAAATTTCAATTCTTAATGGCATACTAATTAAGCGCTTTCCCAACCCATAACAAAATCAATTTGTGACTCACATACAAACATACATGTATTGTGAATGCAAAATGATTGCAATGCACAAATAATATACATACATACACACAAGCTTATGTATGTGCGTATTTTTGTACAGTTTGCATTTAAAAAAAACTTACATCATCTTATCGTGGGTTCAAGAGAGTGCGCAAGAGCACAGTGCTGACCAAGAGAGAGAGAGAGATTGAGCGTGAGAGAGAGAATGCCAAAAATGGCAAGCGATATTTTGTAGTTGTTGTTATTGGTGTATTGGTGGACGCGAAAGTAATAGAAATTGCGCGTTGGAATTGAAAACGGTGTGAGCAAACACAACAAAAAAAAAAAGAAAAACACATGTATAGTTTTAACGCCTTTTTAGTAAACACAGGTGCAAAACAAAATTGATAATAAATGCTTAAAGGGCCAAAAATAAAAGCACTATATTAAATTATAAACAAAACAGCTAGAAAAATGTGCTTAAACAACAACAAATGTGCACACATTCTTTTGTACATACATATATATTTTTTAATATACAAAACTACAATGTCTTGTTCTCTTTCTTTTCTTCTTTCTTCTCCTTCTTTCAATTGGCAGCAAACAAGAGGGCAAACATTTTAGATGAGAAGACGCAGTTAAAAAGTGTATGCACAAAATAAAACGTCAGTGAGCCAGCAAAAAAAACCAGCCAACAATCAAAAAACAACAACAACAGCAACAAAGAAAACGAAAACAACAAAAAGATATTAATGAATTTTGTGATTATAAATATTTCAAAGGTACAACAAAAGCTCATTTAATAAAAAAAAAACAGCGTGTCGATCAGACGACGCCAAAAAAAAAATACATATAAAATAAAATCAAAACGACATAAAAACCGAAAATAACAATAACAAAAACGCACAACAACAAACGTGGCAATAACTAAACAGAAAGCTTTGGCAAAGCGGCGACAACTACAACTACAACTAAAGCAAAAACAACAAGAACGGGAGCACATAACGAAACGAAACGAAACGAAATATTAAGTGCAAGTGTCTGTCGCTCTCTCTGCTCTTTTTGTAGCTCTCTCTCTGCGCTCACTTGTGAATGTGTGCGCGTATGCGTGTGTGTGTGCTTGAGTGCTTGAACAACAAAAGAGAGTGTGTGTTTGAATGCCGATAGGCAGCAGCAGCAGCACCAAAAAGCAGCGTAGTTAAACGAAGCAGAGACCAAAGTCAATTGCGCATAGAACAAGCACAGAAGCACTTTAAAAAGCAAGCAGCGCAGAGAAGCCGAAATAAAAAAAAAACAGAATAAAACTACTAAATAAACAAGTGGAAAATAAATTTGAATAAAATTTAACAACAATAACAACGTTGTGAAAATGGTAAACAAACCGAATGCCAAGCAAGCGAAGGCGGACAAGGACAAACCGGCGACGCAGCAGCAACAGCAACAACAGCAGCAGCAACAACAGCAGCAGCAACAGTTGCTGCAAACCAGCAAGAGCAACAACAGCAACAATAATCAAATGAAAACTAATGAAAAGACCAAAAATGTAAGCAATAAATGCAATAATAACAACAACAACAACGCAGCGCGTCCAAAGAACGTTAGCAATAAGCCACAACAGCAGCAGCAACAACAGCAGCAACAACAACAGCAACGTGCCAGCAAAAAGGCAAGACCCCAACGGCAACAGATCTTCTTTCAGCCATTAACACGCAGCAACAGCAACAACAATAACAATAATAACAACAACAATAACAACAACAATAATAACAACAACAACAGCAATCAGCAGTTGCTGCAACGTCAAACATCCACACAAGACAATAAAAACAAAAGTAACAACAAGTTGACAGCAACAACAGCAGCAACAACAGTTGTAATATCGACCAACAACAACACTGAGAATAAAATAAATCCCGCTGATTTGTTAACGGCCGCCTTGGCTGTACCTTGTGCCAAATGCTCCAAGCCATCGATATTGCTGCCCCCCTCCACCAACTCCACCCCCTTGCCCAGCAGCGCCAGCTCGGATATGAGCAGCATTAGCAGCTATAGCAGCATTTGCAGCGATCAGAATCAATTGGACACCAATATTATATATACGGGCAAACAATATCGCAAATCTAAATCCTATATGGGCGTCTCACAATATGCAACCAAAGCAACAACAACAACAGCTGCCAACAACAGCAACAATAGCAACAACAGCAGCAACAACAACAATAGCAACAGCAATCATGTGCCTTATAGAAGATCGCAGAGCGATCGTCGCAATTCCTTTGATCGCACATTTGCAGAGCGTAATCGTGACTTTGTGCCCATTGTACAGCCGCTGCGTCCCGTGCTCTCCTCGTCGAACATTGCGGGCGTTATCGCCAGCGCCAGCAAGCTGACCATCATCGAACGTTTCGGCAAAGGACGCGTCGCCTATCCCATAATGCAGGTGAGTTTACAATTCAACAATTTTCAAATAAAAATAAGTTAAGAACACTTTATATGAGAAATCAGCTCTAATAAATTAAGATAAGCATAAAAGTTGAGTCAGTTTTGGCTTAATATAGATTAATTAGTCACACACTATTCTATTCCATGATAGATTTTATGAATACATAAAATATTATGTAGAAAGTTGAGTCATAGTTTAATTATAATTGAATTTAATTAATTATGCGCCAGGAAAATCCCATGCAAATTATTGATTGTTTATTTTGTAGAAAAATTTGTATAGAAAATAATGTATGTATGTATCTATTATTAATATTGAATTATAATGATTATGCGCCAGGAAAATCCTGTGAAAATTATTTAAAACCCTTCCGAACTTTGTTTTTTTTTTTTTTTTTTGGAAAAACTACGGGAAGAAAGAATAGAAATTAATATATGGGTAATTCTCTATTGTCGAATGCGACATTCGTACGCATTCAAAATGAAAAAAAACTGTGCCAAATCTTTATTCTATGTTGACAAAAGGCGAAACTTAAAGGTCTTGATTAGCACTATAATTGGTGCTAAGGCTGATTTTGAGCAATTGTTCGTTTTTAAGATAAGTTTAAAAAAACCATGGCATTCGCACGCGACTCAAATAGAAGTAGTTTTTTTGGCAACCAGTTCTAGTACTGATTTCGGCAAAACGTCAACGAATATTATAATGCAAATCATTTTCATTCATTGATTTATTTGAGAAATGTTTTTTTTTTTTGTTTTAAATTGAACTTTCAATATAATTCTATGAATTAAATTAGGTTCATGTTACGATCTCCTACTTAGTGTAATCGTTTAAATACAAACGGTCCATTTTGAAAGTCAATTTTTAAGAAAATGGTCAAAAATATAGATAAAGTGAATTTATTCCAATGTAGAATCTATACGTTCATCCTATTGAATGTCTTCTAACGTATATTACTTAAATAAATAACTTGAAAACATTTTTTTACGTTTTTGGCCTTGGTTGACATTTCTGTGGAAATGCCCATTATGTATGTATCTATGTGAACTTAAGATCAAACTTAACTTCTTGGCAACACTGCAGCCCTCTACGGAAATTCCCTCATTTTAAACTAATGACATTTGTTAAAATAAAAAAAACCACATAGTTCAAAGTTCAGTTTTCTCCATTAAATGCATCCGCTTCAAATGATTTGGCAAAAAAAAAATAACATTCTTTATTCATTTGTGGTGGTTATTTAGAAAACAGATATATTAAAATTTGGAAGTAAAAAAATATAGAATATATATACAAATGCAATCAGTTGACTAACAATTCTCTTGATTTCATGATAACTTTATAGACTCAGTTATTTCTTTCTACCAATAAAACTAAAGTAAAAATAAAAAGAAATTTATAGAAAAATCGAGCAATTTGTGGTTAAATATAGATTAATGAGTTAACTGATTGCTCCAACTCATGATAACAATATAAGTATAATATGGAAATCGAGATAGTTCTATTCAAGTATAGATCAGTTTGTAATTGAATGTTCATACACTTTGTTTATGTTTGAAATGATTCATTTATTATTCCAGTCAGTTGTCTTACAAAGTGTTGTCAGTTTTATAACTCGACTCAACACACTTTGCACATTTGTTGTTGCTTCATAACTACACAAAGTATTGTATCAATAATATTCTAGGTAATCTTTCGTAACTTTCCATTTGTTTTAGTTTCTTGACAAACACACACACATACAGTTTCAGACACTATAGTCACATATCAATAAAGATTCGAAAAGTTCTTTCTAATCAGCACACACAACGCAACGCTGCCTACCACAAAGGAAGCAGTTCTAATTAATGGCGCAAAATAAAGCAGTTAGTTGAGATAAGAAACAAAAAAATAGAGAGAAAAATAAAAAAACTAGAGAAACAAATTTGCAAGAGAAATGTTTTGTTGTTCTTGTTCTTGTTGATACCAGGGACTGAAAATAACTGTTATTGATCAAAATTTCAACTCAAAAAATCACATATAAGTACTAATGCGATTTTTGTTTAAAACATATCAAATTGTTTGTAAATACAGTATCTCTGCAAACAGCCATAAACTTATATTTGGGATTAAAAAAATTAAAACAGTTGAAAGACTTTTATTTGTGAGGGAAATCAATAAAAGTTTCAAATTACTATTATTTTTGAATTGAAAACAGATAAGTCGTTAAAGACTTTTATAATTTGAAATTGACTGTGTCTTTTTAGAATATCTTTGTTAATACTCAAGATAAATATTCCAAATTTTCAACATATGAATAAAGTCGAACTTCCCTAACTCGAATCACCATTATCCACGAAAAAAGTTCGAGTTAGGGAGACTTCGAGTTAGGGAAGTTCGAGTTAGGGAAGTTCGAGTTAGGGAAGTTCGACTGTATTTGGGTATCAGGAAGATGATAGCCTAATTTACATAAAAAAAATTAAAAGAAAGAAAAATCAAATTTAATCATTATTTTTGATTTCTATAATAAAAATCATTATTCATAATTATTTATAATTTTTTTTTTTAACGAAAATAATTATTAAGTATGATTTATAAAGTAAAAGTCTTTAAGTAATTTTTTATCATATTCCTCTTAGCAGTTTCAGTCCCTGGTTTATACTATTCATCAGTTAGTCATCTATGTATTTTGCGAAATGCAGATTGCATCACAGTATGAAATACTTACATACTAAATACGTATGAATGTAATTCTATGCACGTCTCTTTTTACGTTTATTTCTACCTACATATATACAACCTTCACTTGAGAAAGTTGCCAGCTTATCAGCATTTTTAAAGGGAAACTCCCACCCCTTCCACCTCGTGGTTTTTCCCGAGTTTTGTGTAATTAGCTTTGTTTCCATTGCATTACGAAGCGAACGTCGTCGTCGTCGTCGTCGTCGTCGGGTAGCTTGTTTATTTGATCAGTTAACAGTGGGCAATTGTTATCACTGCACTTTGCATTCTGTTTGCACTAAGCTCAAGACACCTTCCCTTCAGTCACCCCTTCTCTTCCCCACTTAATTTGATCACTTGATTCAATCATGCCACGCATCAAGTATACGACCTGTTGAACATGTTTCAGATTTCAGAATTTCAGTATTCAATTTCGATTTCATTTGATTTTGATAGATTATTGATACTGTATATATCTTTGCGGAAATGGAAAAACCTTGGAATATTTGGTTGTCTGCTGCTGCAAAAAAAGACACAACAAATAAACAAAAGATACAAATATATATAAATAAAAATCGTATAGTAGGCAATAGAAAAGCCAATATATTTTATTTATGCTAATTATTCAAGTATTTTAAGCAACTATATATGGAAAAATTGTGTCTGGCCAAAAGTAAATAGGTAAATACGTGACTCTGAGATACCCTAAATTCTTAAATATTAAATGAATATAATTAATATAAAATTAAAATTTATATAAAAATTGTTGTCAACCAAAAAATTTTAAAATGATTTAAAAAAAAAAATAAAAATAAAAAGGAAATAGTTTTTTGAATTCACAGGTTAAATAACGAGAAATTAAAATCTCAAAATTGTCATATTTTTAGTACGAATTGAATATATTGGAATATATTTATTTATTTGAAAACTTTAGTTTTTATTTTTACAGAGCTCAAACGATATCTTGTCTAGTTTCCGAATAAAACTCAAGCAAAATAATTTTTTAAAAGGTCTGATTTTTTTTAAAATATTTTTTTATCTGTTCAACACAGTTGCTTCAATTTACAGCCAATGGTCTTTAAATACAGGGTATTAACATCTAAGAAGTGCTTTGATTAGCATGTGCGTCATCAGTTCATCAGTTGGCTAACTAAATGGCCATAACTAACTAAGACCAACGAAACTAGTTCTAAAATGTATGCGATAAGGGAAACTTGTTTTGATTGGCGACTTGGCAACTTTTCGTTAAATACCTAATAAAAAACGACAAAAAGTAAAACAAAAAATAAACTAAAATACTGAAACCGAAAACGTTAAAAACAAAATAGAATCGAAAATGCAAATTGATTGCGTGTTAAGGTTCGCTTAGAAAGCGAAATTTGAAACATAATTTACAAGAAACTTTGCTTCAAATAAAAACAGTTGACAGACGTCGAAAACTGTCAATATAAATATAGTCAACTTGGGTCTAAAAGAATAACGTTTGAACAACTGTTAGACTAGAGAAAAGACTTGTGAAAAAAGACAACATTGTCGACCTTCAAAAGGCGTTTTACAAACAATCTTAACACACATTTTTCTCATTGGCTTGGTTAACAAATAGACGCGTATAAGAGTACACTTGTTATTCATATTCATAATGTTATTATTCTTTTGAGAATCTCGTCACTTCATCTCGTTTTGGTGGGGGGATGCACAGTGGGTCGCGGCAGCAAAACACGTGGCAAAAAAAAAAACTATAACGGAAACCGTTGACGTGCAGATAAGATAGTCGTCACTTGTCATCATAAAGTCAAAAATACTTGGCATTAACTCTATACTTCATATATAGTATAGTGTGTACTATATATGGAAATTATATTCATTGGCTGGGGATTTTTTCTCTCTGCGATTTCCAAACCATTCACAAATAATTTAAAGCTAGCTGATTGTTATTAATCTACGATTATTTGCGCCTCAAACACGTCACATAATTCGACCGAAACAATGGGCAATATAAATACAAATTAAACAAATTATTTAATACAAAAAAAAAGAAAAATTCAAAAGCAATGACGCTTGTAGGCACTGTAAATATTGTGTGCCGCAGCACTTGCGTCAAACAAATAACTCCAATTAATAATATAATTGTGTATGTGGACGAGTACTTAGCTAATTGGAAATATTAGAAATGCAAAGACGCTTTAACAAATTACAATAGTCTTACAAAAAAGCCAAATTGAAAGAGGCCTCTATAAAATTCTACATTCAGCTGTTTTTTTTTAAATTTGTTTGACAATTATAAATATTTAATAATTTAGTCAAAACTTACCCGATTTTCAAGCAGTTAAATTGTCCTCTTTATTGCTTAAATGGTCAACTATAAATCTTTTAAAATTCTTAAAATTTATTCCGATTTATCTTTACTCAATTTAAATTTAATTTATCGATAACATTGATATCTAAGTTTCAAAATGTGTAATCTTTGTATAGAACTATTAATCGCTTGCTTACTTTCTTGAAAAACTTACTTAATATTAAATACGTATTTAAGTGTTTATTAAACATTAATCTATCAGGGGTGCCACAGAAACCTCTTTCGCTTGAATTTCACTTAAATTTGTATGAAATTTTAATGAAATTTAAGTGAAATTTCTGTGGCACCCTTGTATAAATGTTTTTTATAAATAATTTAGACCATTTCATGTTCCGGTATTTCATTAGTCGAGTTCATGACATCAGCGTTGACTTCTCTTCATGATTTGCTGCCGATCGCAGTTGTGTGTGATTTTTGGTTGTTTTTTTTGTTTCAGCCATGTTTTGTTACCAGCGTTTTTTCCGCTTCGTTAATTACTTTCAGGCCAAATTAAACAGCTTGCGCTTTTATTTATACCCTGTCAATATAGTGCAAGGGGGTTAGTTATTAGTCTTGACCAACATTAACAACTGAGGGGGTTTTCTTTAGGGTAGTCTTTTTATTTTTTTAAGAAATTTGCGTCGTAGAATATTGACAAGAAAAATGCAGATGTATGGGTTTAATTCTGATAATTTTAAAAATAAGCAACAGCTGCTGAAGAACCTCTGATAATGGTTAATGATAATGATGATAATGATGATTTTGTTATCACGTGTTCAGTCGTGGCTGCTGTCGCTTATCAAAAATGAAAAATCATGCAAAATATAGTATAATAAATATTTAATCAAAATTTAAAAATATTTGCCCATTTTAAATTGGCCATAAGTTGGCATTCAGTCTTAGAAAGTGCTACACTAATACAAACACAGGCAGCTGTTAGAATGTCTTTGTTATTGTTTAAACAAAAATGTGTACAATCAGTTGTTATTCAAGAGCCGCAAACTGTTGGCATATTGTCTTAAAAAGGTGCAAAAAAAACAAACGCACAGCTTTAATTAAACAATGGAAAAGTTGTTTGGCAACTGATGCGACTGCAAGATACCCTCAGAGCTAATCAAGCATCGATAAATTTCTTTAAACTAATTATATATGCCGCTTGACAACAAATAAGAATGTTGCACTAAAATAAGACAAAATGATGCTTGGTTTAAATTTAATGACAACTTTAAATTGAGCACATAAAAGTATGCTATAAAAAATATTTAAAACTCGCAGCAATCTCAAGCCTAAAACTATGCAATGCTATTTTGTTTAGCTTGAATCGAAAGCTGTGCTTTAAAGCTCGCTGCTATAACGCTGCTTTAAAGCTAGCTGCGACAACAGACAGCGAGAGAGAGCGAGAGAGAGGGGGCGACCTTTGACCATAAATTCAAGTAAAAACTAATTAGAAGCTTTTGGTAATTTGAGAGTTTTTACATTGTGCGTTACTCAACAATGCGAGCGAGCACAATTAGCGCCATTAGCGAGACAAAGACAAAACATAACAAAGACAAAATCTGAATGAGTTTGACCCGAGTTGACATGACGGCCAACATTGTATTTGCTTTTGACATTTTCAGACTGATAAGACAACGCGCATAGATAGTACATAAGCGCAAGTAAATATGTACTGTATGCATATATAAATAAAATAATCAAATCATAATAAATAGCAAATAGAAATGCAACGACGACGACGAATCTCTGATAGCACTCGAAATGTTTGCGGTGAAGATAAGAATTAAAGTCTCAGCATTTTATAAATTGTATACTTATAAAAATATACAATTTAAAAATTGATAAGCTATCCACGTCTTACTTTCGTTATACTCATGAACTTGTACAAATTTCTGATTGAGGTTTCATTTTTTTTTTTGTTGCTCTTCAAGTGGTTTATCAATAGAATTCAATGCACTTGAATGTCGGCAAACACTTGACTCTACAAATATTTGTTTAAACTAGTCTCGATTTTAATTCTCATTTCCTTTTTTTAAAGGTGAGTTAATAATAGTTTCTTAGTAGTCAATTTAATGGATTTAAATTACCATAAACAGCTCAGCAAGTTTTCTGTGCAGTTTTTTACTATGCATAAAGAATGAAGTCTGATAAAAACTATCTGAATGAAAGTCAAAGGGATGGGATAATTTGGAATCATAAAAAATAATGTTGGTCATAAAATTTAATGATAACTCTGAAAGAATTTAATTTTAACTTTTCTTTTCGTTTTCATTGAATAACTCCTACATTCAACATTTATAATAAAAATGGGAATTTTATTAATATTCCATAATTTTGTATTTTGATCTTAAAGTCAGATAAATGATGGATAAAAGTCCACAAATAATTTTAACTGCCACTTTGGGGCTGGAAAACTTTCCTTGTCACTCCTTTGTATTCTTTGCTATTGCAGCTATCGATTGTCATTGTTATCGATAGATTTGGCAGCTCAAATACAGTCAAACATAAGGATGTAATAAGACAAACTTAAACAATCAATTGAATCGCATAGCTACAAATGTATGCAAGGTATGCCACATACAATGTTGTTACCAGCAATGTTGTTGTTTGTCTATGTTTGTGTATAAGCCAAAAGACAAACAGACAGACAGACAAGTAGACAGACAGAGTTGTAGTTGTAGTTCTTTGTTTAAAATGCTTGCAATGCATTCGTGTGTGCACCTTTCAAATTTTTTCGCCTAATCTGAGCTCGACTTGCAATCGTCTAGTTGTTGTTGTTGTTGTTGCTGTTGTTGTTGTAGTTTTAGTTGCTGCTGTTGCAAGTTAAGTTGCCACAAAGCAGAGGCGAGAAGGCCGCATTTATTTTATTATTTTCGATATTTTTTTTGTTTTTCATCTTTTTTCAATCGCAAATTGGTAAATTGTTTAAAATGTGTATAGTTTTTTTATTATTTTGTTTTCATATAATACTTACTTAACGGCTATAAAACGATTAATAATTTTATGCACAAACTTTCAAAAATTGAAGTTGAAGCTGGCGCTTCTTGTACACGAGCCGCCTCGATTGGTATTTAAAAGACATTTAACATTTATGCACTTAGCCACGGCTGCCGGCTAGGCTGACATTTAAGCCAAACAACAAACAGCAAACAGCAAACAACAAACAACAAGTGCCCCAAAGCGTCCGACTATCTATCTAACCATGGCTGGCTCAATGACACTCGCTGCAAGTGACACTAAAAACGGATTAGATTATCGCCATTAAACGCGGCTTAAACATATGAATTAGCGAGCAAATTGCTTGTGAGAGGAGAAAAGCTCAAGATTCCTGAACTAATGACTGAAAGCTCAATTTTGAGCTGAAAGTTACTGAAAATTTAGTTTTGTATTAACAGAAAGGCTTAAAACTATTTAAGAATTGAAATGGAATTTAAAAATAATTAAATTACTTAGTTTCAACAGTTTTTTATAAGCTCTTTTTTTATTTTAAAGAAAATCATATTTGTATATGATTTTAAATTAATTAAGCACATTAAAGCTTTAGCTAAAGCTTGAGTTATAGCTAGATTTAATTAAAAAGTTTTTTACTTTAGTTTCTTGCCCATTTCCAATGTAAAGTCCATATCATTTTTAATTTAACTTATTGCCATATTTCAAGTGCGTTTTCGAATCAACAGAAATGTTGCAAACTTTGTTTCCCGTATTAATGGCTGAAAGCTCAACTCTGAGCTGAAAGTCACTGAAAATGTAGTTTTGAATCAACAGAAATGTTGAAAACTATTTATTTATGAATTGAAAATGCAGTTTCAACAGTTTTTTATAATCTCTTTTTTTGTATATAAAAGAAAATCATTTTGATATGAATTAGCTTTAATAAAGCACATTAAAGCTTTATCTAAAGCTTGAGTTATAGCTAGATTTCTTTTAAAAGTCTTTATAAAGTCCATATCACGATTGCAAATTCGAATTTTTACTTAACTTATTGCCATATTTCAAGGGCACTTTCATTTGAATCATATAAGTAGCTAAAACTTCACTTTAGATTAGTTTTTATTTATAACTTATAATTTACAGTGATTTCTTTCTATTCCACTATAAAGTTCATATCACGATTGCAAATTCCTTTTTAAACTTAACTTATTGCCACATTTCAAAAGCATTTTCTTTCTCATCATTTAAGTAGTTGAAACTTCTTTTTAGATTAGTTTTTATTTACTTGGAATTATTGTGGTTTCTGTCTTTGTGGCTTTTTTGACAGTGTCTTATCAGTGCAGAGGCTTATCGGTTGTTTTTGAAAGTACAGACAGTTGGGCTATTGCTGTTTGCTATTTGCTGTTGTTGTCCAAGTAGTTATTGGGGAGTTTCAACTGATATCATAAATTACCACATGGCATTCTTTTTTAGCTGTAATTTGTTAACCGAATTTCCAAGAAATATTGCTTCAAAATAGATGCGAAAAGTGTTGGCAAATTGCTTCTAATAGTCGACACGACAAAACCTGATAAAGTTGTTCTCTTTATCAATTGTCGAAAAATGCGGAATATCTTTTTATATGTATATGTGTGTGTGTTAGAAACAAGTTACTTCCGCTAATTATGAAATTTTTGCTGTTTTTTGTGTCTCTGTAGTGTCTTCCTTCTAACAAAAACAACAACAAATTAAAGGTTAAATCGCATATTTCAACAACAATAATAATAATAATAATAGTAGGTAAGGTATGCTGTCCAGCTTATTATTAGTTTATTTTTAGCTTGTTTTTTCGTCTGACTTGCAGAAAAAAATAACAAAAACTAAAACGAATTCGAGCCAAATTCGTAAACACTATATTTAAAATTAATTGAAAGCAATTTGAAAACAATTATGACATGGCAAATGTGACCAAATTATATCATAATCATTATTATTATTCAGAAACGAGATATGAATTAGGCCAGTATGTTGTCGATCGTATCAATTTTTTGAGAGTACAGTTGAGTTTAAATTCGTACAAGCATAAAATAATAATAATATATTGTAAAAAGTTGTACAATTATCATTTTGCATTAAATATTAATATTTAAAAACAGGTATTCCATGATGATTGTTATCATTGCAATGTTGATATCTTGACATTTGGAAAGTTTCACTTTCAATGACGAGATAAGAGAGTAATTTTAAATTCAATTTAAGTATTGAAAGCTTTAACTCACGCACATGGCACATGCACAGGCGAGCTTTGAAAGCTCTAGCTTAAATGCAGTGCAGTAGAGGCTTTTAACTAATACTAGTACTACTTTTTACCAGTACATTTAAATATTAATTATTTATCGATTATAAAAAAAGGATAAAAATGTTATATTGAAATAAATTATTTATTTTTCATTTTAATACTCGATTTCATTTTAATATTAGATTTCATTTTAATATTAGATTTCATTTTAATATTTCAATTTCAGTGCTGAAAGCTTTAACTCACGCACATGGCACATGCACACGCGAGCTTTGAAAGCTCTAGCTTAAATGCAGTGTACAAGAGCTTTTTAACTAATACCAGTACAACTTTTTACCAGTACATTTAAATAATAATTATTTATCGACAGTAAAAAAACTATAAAAATGTTATATTGAAATAAATTATTTATTTTTAATTTTAATATTGGATTTCATTTTAAATTAAATTTCAGTATTGAAAGCTTTAACTCACGCACATGACACATGCACAGGCGAGCTTGGAAAGCTCTAGCTTAAATGCAGTGGTTAAGAGCTTTTTAACTAATACCAGTACAACTTTTTACCAGTACATTTAAATAATACTTATTTATCGATTATAAAAAAATTATAAAAATGTTATATTGAAATAAATTATTTATTTTTCATTTTAATATTGGATTCTCCATATTAAAAACCTTAATCGTCTTTATGACACTCGAAAGATCCGCAACAACATTGTCAATCTGACAGATACACAACTTGAGCTTGTCAGCTGTGCAATTTTCAATTTCCAATTGAATTTCAATTTGATCTCAACTTTAATTATAATTACACTGCGGTTTTTAATTGTTCTTTAGTGTTAAAACTAAACGTCAGTGCAATTCGAACTAAATAAATAACTGAGTCATCATTGAAGGGGGAAATCACAAATCACGTGCTGAGATCGAGGCTTCAATTAACATTGAAATAAAACTTCAAACTTGGCCCAACACAAATAAAAACTATTAATCAAAAATCCGTTTTCAACTGCTGCTCTTTTTTTGCTGTGTTGTGTTTTATTTAACTATTTAGAGCGCCACGTAGAATGCGGATGTTGAAAACATCCAAATACATAGACAAACTCTAAGATAGTGTATCTGTGGCTGGAGTATGCATGTATCTTTGAGATACATTCATGTGTGTGGCATCCACTTATGAATGGCGCATTTACTTGAAAATAATTTAGCTTGTTCCGCTATTGTTGTCGACCATTGAAAAACCGTTCAATAAGTATGTGTGAGAAAAAAGAAACCAACGATAAAATGTATTTAATTTTTATAGGTTTTTTCTTCATATTTTTAGCGATTTTTGTGTTACGCTTGCGCATTAAGCGCCGCTAATTCTTTTATTGCGACTGCTTTTGCCATGAAGAGCTGAAAGAGTTTGGAAGACTGCCTTCGGCAAGGTCGTTCTACATATACACACACATGTATACACACTCACACACATACTTAAATTACACTTATACTGCATTAACTGTCAGTACCTATTTATTGTTGGCACTTGTCAGTAGCTTCTCAACAATTCCTCGCACATTTTATAGACTTATATTTCTGCAGATATGTGTTATTATTATTAATAATATATTGTTTATATATATATGTATTATTTTGTTTGCCTTGCGGCATTTGACGGCTTTTTCTTTGTGTTTAATGCGCAAAAATACCAAACACGCCATATTTACACAAAGTTTTATAGAGTTATTTTGAAGGGTTACAACACCGCACAGCAACAACAACAACAACAGCTCAAGTGGTTCGCTTTGGTGCCTTGGTATGCGTCTCTAAGAGACCTCATACCAATATTTTATACCCTGTAAATAGTGTGAAAAAAAACAATTGGTATGGCTAATTAACAAAAAATGTATAAGCAATTTCCATAATATATAAGAGCTAGAGGTACTAAGTTTGTAATGCCAGTCAACAGACTGCGAAATACACAGCGTATTATAACTTAAATTTTTATATACTATGATTAAGACGTTAATTCCTAAAAGAAAATCATTTTAGAGGAAATTTTTTAGATTTAAAAGAGCTAGACTTACTAAATTTGTTATGTAGACTTCCTAGAATGGCATACTCAAAAATGTATAAGCAGTTTCCATACTATGAAAGAGCTAGAGGTACTGAGATTGTAATAAAAAACAGCACACTGCAAAATACACAGCGATGATAGAGGCTTCAATTCCTGAAAGAAAATCATTTAAAAGACAGTTTTGTTTAGATTTAAAAGAGCTAGACTTACTAAATTTATTATGTAGATTTCCTATAATGCCATCAACGATCATAGTTGTAGTTTTTTTCAAACTCTAATTTCAAAAATAAATGAACAGGGTATCTGTCCAACGTGTATATGCCGTCTAAAGATTTCTTGTGTTATTATTTTTTTTTCTATACTTTGTTTTGTTTGCCAAAGCAGAGTCAAGTAATTAAGGTTTACTTTATTACGGGTATTTACGAGTCAAGTGCCTTGCAAGTTGGCATTTTAGGCTTCTAATTGGTTTTTATAACGTTATTTCCTTTCGAAAGGTAAATACCTAAACCATGAGAACCAACTGTTTACCCAAAATTAAAGCAGCCGCTAAGGAGAAACCCAACTTGATGACCTCAAAGCAAATAAAACCCATTTTAAAGTATATTGAAAGTAAAATCAATGATCCTGAAATCTTTAAATATAATCAAAAGTTCATTTGAGAGTGAAAATGCAGGTTAAGATTGATTTAGAGCTGTTAAAGATAAGCTTACATTTGAGAATTAAAGTACAGGTTTAGGTTTGACTAAGTGCAGATGAAGATAAGCTCAACTTTCACTTAAAGCTTTAGCTTAGTAAGCTCAAGCACATTCGCAAAGCTTTGTGAAGAGTGAGAATAAATAATATGAAGCTTTACACTCTTTTTACTGCACTTTTATCAACAGGACTTTTACATAGAAAGCTTAAACACATTTGCAAAGCTTCGTTCAGCGTGAAAGTAAATTAAATTAAGCTAAATTGCACTTTTATCAGTAAGAGCTTTGGAATCTTTTGATGAAATAAATGTATAACAACTTAATACAATTATAAGCAATAATTACTTAATATTTATAAGCTTGATAACTAATTATAATAATCTCAATTCGCTTCCCTTGATCTCAAATTGCATTACGCTTTTAAGTGTTTAATAGATTTCAGATTTGAGCAGTGTGTATTAAATGAATTTATCATGGAATAAGCTGATTAAATTTGCCTGTGCATATTCAGGTATGCAGTTGACTTGACTACTTAGCCAAGCGGGCAAATTGAAACGCCAATTGCAAGAAATGAAAGGCACAAGACACTTGTAGGTAGGTTTGGTCTTATAAAATATATATAAAAAAAAACTAAATTAAAAAAGAAGGAAAAATACACTAGCAACAACAACAACAATACAATCCAATAAACAAACAGCTTCAATGTCAATCCAATGCAGGTGGCTAACAAACAGTGGACTGCGCCCAAGCTTTCAGTTTTTGGTCAAAATAAAGGAATGAACAAAGTAACAAAATAAAAAAACAACAACAACGCTTTGCCGCTTTGATTTATCTGTAACGCTTGTTAAATGAACACAGACACATTTACAGATACAGATACAGTTTGAGATACAGATACCAAACATCTATAGATACAGTATAGTATTAAAAAACTCTGCAGACTCGTTCAGTTAATTGTTTCGCTTTGCTTTTGGGTGTTTTGTAATCGCATTACGTTGATTTTTAGACCCCGTACTTTAAAAAAGTATAGGGGTCTATTAACTTTGTCACAAAAAAAAATGTGCGTAACAGGCAGAAGGAGGCGTGGCAGACCCCATAAAGTATATATATTCTTGATCAGCATCAACAGCCGAGTCGATATAGCCATGTCCGTCTGTCCGTCTGTCCGTCTGTCCGTCTGTAAGAGCGCCTAGATCTCAGAGACTATAAAAGCTAGAGACTTCAAACTTGGTATGTAGGTGCGTCTATATTGTAAGCAGATCGAGTTTGTTTTAGATTTTGGCCACGCCCCCTTAAACGCCCACAAATTAGAAAATCTTAATTATAAGGACAATTTTAAAGATAGACATTCCTTATTAAGCATAGACGAAGATATTGTTACTTTCCATATGTGCTGAAAATTTCATCGCGATCGGATAATAAACAGAGAAGATATTGAACAACTAAATTCTCCTTTATTTGCCATACTTTAGCAGCAACAACAACAATCAATGAATACAATTAATTACTTTTGACTTACAGTCCAGTAACAATGAAATCTATTACTGGACAGTGGATTTCAAAGAGCGACTGTGGCGCAACGTGTAAAGACGCCTAGTTTTTTGCTTACATTGTCAGTTGTGTCAGGGGGTCGCGGGTTCAAATCCTGACACGGACAAAATTTTTTTTGTTTTTAAAATCAATTTTTTTGTGTTATGTTGATATTTTATATAAGTGTTGCATTTTTATCAATTCAAAATGTTAGTATTTATTATTTGACCAATAAAATTAAGTTGTTAGCAGATGATCCCCAAATGTTTTTTTTAATGTTATTAAATTTTAAAATGATGTTGCAGAAATCATAACTGGCAAAGAATAAATCATTGTAGTCTTAACATATCTGCATTTTGCATTTGTAAAGTTGGCTTCGGTGGCCTAAGGGGCAAAGTTCCCAGTAAATTAGCAATTAGTCGCGGGTTCAACTCCCAGCGAGAGCAAATTTTTTAATTTTTTTTTTAATATTTGCAGACTTTTTAGATCATATGTAGGTCCCGAGCTCGAATCCCGGCTTGAACAGACTTTTTTATTTTTAAGATTTATTAATGTTTTCCTGACATTTTACATATGTTGCAGTTACATCAATTCAATGTTAATATTTGATTTTTTTTTGGTTTATGATTAAGAGATGTGGGAAATGCTCTTATCGCTTTCTTGCTTTCTCTAATGCTTAAATCAATTTATTTTGTGCATCTGTTAAATTTGATGATGTGCTTTACTAAATCATTTATTATATCTTTAATGTAAATTGATATACGTATCCTCAATATATTTGGGCGAAAATATATATATATAAAAATACATTAAATGTTTGTAGCGACTTATATTACATGACTTTAAGCAGTGTTTGCTTTTGCATAGTAAGTACGGGGTCTTCGACAGTCGAGTACCGCTCGACTGTAGCACCGCCGACTAGTTGAGTTTTGATTTTGCTTTGACTTTTTGCCTTTGCTTTTGGGGGGATTTGTG
This sequence comes from Drosophila recens, assembly GCA_037043495.1. NCBI lineage: Eukaryota > Metazoa > Arthropoda > Insecta > Diptera > Drosophilidae > Drosophila > Drosophila recens. The sequence continues at coordinate 19,008 of JBAMBJ010001175.1, read as the reverse complement.
ACTTGTTTTTATGGCCAGATTCTTGTTGTGACGCGTTTATAACTCCATCTCTCCCCTCCTCCGAATGCGTGTAAAATGTTCTATAATTAGGAGTCTTTTTTTATTTTCTTATTTTATATTTTGTTTGGAAGATCCGGTTCTTTTTGAACATTTTTTTTTGGTTGGCAAGGATATATGCCAATATTGTAATCTTTTTGTATTGTTTGTGTACAATTTTATAATTCATTCTGATTTTTATTCTCATACACGAGAGCCGCACCCAAAAGTAACCCAAATTCTTAACAAGTTGTTGCACTGCACGAAATGAAAGGAGACTTTTAAAAATATATTTAAGCAATATATTTTTTCTTAAGTACTTTAAATAAATACTTTTTTGCACATATTTATGAATTTTGTGAATGATTTAATTCAATTCAGTCTATTAACACTTTTTTTAATGAATCTTAAAGCCTTTTTTCCATTTTTGACTTTGTTGTGTAAAGTGGGTATAAGAAATTCAGTGCATAGATTCCTTAAAACGATATCAATGTAATTTAAATTTTGTTCTTCTCATTATTAAAAATTATTCTAAAACTTTCCTAAAAGATTTATAAAATTTGGTTATTTAATTATCTATAATGATTTTAAACCCAAAAGTAACCCAAATTCTTGACAAGTTGTTGCACTGCCAAAAAGATAGGGGGCTTTTGAAAATATCTGTAAGCTGTTTGAAATCGATATATCTTTTCGTAAATACTTTAAATTATTTTCCAAATACTTTTTTTTTATACGTTTATGAATTTTGTGAATAATTTAATTTAATTCAGTCTATTAATACTTTTCTTAATGAATCTCGAAGACTTTTTTATTTGGCTTTTTGACTTTGCTGTGTAAAGTGGGTATAAGAAATTCAGTACATAGATTTCCCAAACCAATTCAAGTTAAATTCTTCTAAATTTTATGAATTTTAGTGAAAAATTTATAAAATTTTTTAATTAAATTCTCTATAATGATTTAAAATCTAGTTTGGTTTTATTTTTAGATTCGAATTTCAAGTTTTTTCGCGCAGTGCAACACTTGAAATTTGTTCAGGTGGAGAAGGATTTACACACAGTAGACTGCCACGAATATGATATATGAATAGAATTCGATTAAATTCGATTGGATTGGATTGGTCTGGCCAAAAGCAAAAGCCAAAAGCCTCTCAGCATCTTGGTTAGTTGGTTGGTTAGTTGGTTGTCTTGGCTGTGGCAGCAAGTCCAAGTTTTGAGTTCGTTGTCTGGCAAAGTTGCAGCGATGGCAACTGAAACTGACGACTGCAACTCAGTTCAGTACGTAAACTGGAAAGATCGGTTTCAGGTTTCAAGGACTTTCTGTGGACATTCACTTTTCAGCACACAGACAGAGGTGCATAGAACCACCACCAATACCAATACAACTATACAAAATGCTGACTGACGACTAGTTCAACTCACTTATTCACCATCTCACTCACCGTCTCGCTCACTCACTCACTCACTGACTGACTGACTGGCACACTGAGCTGCATTTAATGCCGTTCGAATACTTTGTTTACCACGAACGCAGCGCATGGGCAACTAATCGGCCTCCCCCTCTCCCTCTCTCTCTCTCTGCCTTCCTCTCTCTCTTTACAACAGCAGAACGACAACAGGTTGTGTCTCTTGTGCTGCCAACACACAGAATTTGCATAAGCTTAAGCTTAACTGGACCAGCCCTGGGCACCCAAATTACATGCATACATGTATGAGAGTATCTAGCCCTAGTATTGTGAAAAGTGCAGATCAGTGCTGTCATTTTGGATTATAAGTAGCTAAACAGGTGTAGAAAATATAAGAAAAGTAAGATTTGTAACATTATTGAAATATTTTAATAATGAAAATATATTGAGCAGATAAGATTGTTTAAAAATATAAGAAAAGTAAGATTAGTATTTTTTTTTGGAATATTTTATTTAATTTTTCACCTTTGATTAGTTTTTAGCTATTTCTAGCAATTATTTTTTAAAAAAACCTCATATTCGTGTACTTATTATTTTGGAGTAGTGTACATGTATGACAGTACCTAGCCCTAGTATTTTCGAAAGTGCAGATCAGTGCTGTCATTTTAGATAACAAATAGCTAAACAGGTGAAGGAAGTATAAGAAAAGTAAGATTTGTAATATTATTGAAATATTTTAATAATGAAAATATATTGAGCAGATAAGATTGTTTAAAAGAAAAAATCCGGTTCAATGCCATTTAAGGTTGTATATGTACATATGTTACAGTTTATAGTTTTATAATTTAATAATCAGGCCTGTTTCGAATTCTGAACGTTTTCAAAAAGTATAATCGAAACGAAAACGAACGTTTTACTATTTGCTGTTCCCAATTCCGATCGAAATGGACTTCTTTTTATATTTCGAACTCGGTTTCGAAAACGTTTTGAAAATTCATTTTCAGTATTTCAGGTTGTATATAGCAGATATAAGGTAAATTAAGACTAAAACTTCGTTGGTCGAATTTATTTAATTTATTCAGTTGGTATCGATAACAAAAATTAAAGTGGAATTCAGAACTGCTCGGGTTTGTTTTTTTATAAAATATTTTATAGTTACTTTAAAAAAAATTCTTTTAATAAAAACTTCAACTGTTTAAACTTGAAGTAGTGATGTTAATCGATTCGAAAAATGTTTAGCATTATTAAATTTTCAGTTTATAATTTTAGGTATTCATTTTAAAGCTTTAAATGGCATTTACTTTTGAATCCTTTGATTCTACAGCACACGTTTTGAAAACGACAATTATTGTAGATTTTCGGAATTCGAAACAGACTCGAATAATTTTCGTTTTATAGGCAATAATTTGCCCAGCATTTCTCTTTAACTCACTGGAATCAGATAGATGTAAAAATATTTTGTATCTTTTTAACACCTTTGATAAATACTTTGCTATTTTTTAACTTACTTGTTTTTTTGATTAAATTAGTTACTTAAGCCCTTCAGATCCTTCAACACTGCACCACACTTACTATATTATAAGTAAGTAAGTAAGTGTAGAGTTGGCAGCTTGAAGCCCACACAAAAGCTCCTTCAATCTCTAAGCTCTCTTAAATGCTCGCAATGCTTTCAAGTGTTATTTGTTTGTTTTTGTTTTTGTTGCGGCTGCTTCAAAATTTGTTTTTGTTTTATTTGAAAGTAATATTCACCCGCTGCTGTTGTTTTTGTTGTTCTTTTTTTGTGGCTGCTTTGAAAAGCAACGGTACATTGTATTTGCATTTGTATATGTTTGTTGTTGTTGTTGTTTTTGCTGTTCTTCGTCTTCGTCTTCTCGTTGTCGCTGTCATTTGCATTTGCTTCGTATTTGTTTTTGCATGTGCTTTGCTTATTGCATTGAACCGCATCTCGTTATACCCTGCAGCTGTTGTCCAAGCGTTGGGTATGATCGACTAGCAAAAATGTTATTAATCTAAAATAATATTAACTATGTATTGTATATTTTAAAATGCACAGTGCTGCCACACTTTTAGAATATAACTGAGTTAAGTTGGCTGCACATTGGTATTTAATAGATTTTTATGGGAATATCATAATATTTGAAATTATTTGTTTATTTCTCATGTCATTGGGTATTGTAAAGTCGTGCTTTTGTTTTCTTAATTTCTCAGCATTCTTGCTTCACATTTGTCGCACATTTGTGGCTGTTGTTGTGGTAGTCATTGCAGCCATTACACAATAAATTATAGTACGGGTTTGTCAGTCAAGTTGCCCCATGTATCGAAAAGGTTTGTTGGAATGCCTGATGACTGCGCATCATCATAATTGCCATTTTATAATTATCATTTAGAATCGTTCAATATATTCGATATATGCATATACGCGAGTTAGCACACCCAGAGAAATTTTAATATCTAACTAATTTGTTTTAAAGTTAAGCGTTAAATATGGAATTTGTTAATTTTAAGTGTGTGTATTTCAAAATTTATATATTTAGTTAATTTGGATAGATTTTGAATTATATATAAAATTCCCAATAATGGGAATTTATACAGAAGGTACACCTCGCCCAAAAACGTAAAATTGATCAAAAACTCACTTCTTGTGAAATTTTCTTCCAAATATATATTTAACTTATTTATTTATGCAATATACGCTGAAAGAAATCTTATAGGATGAACATATGGATTCTACATTGGAATAAATTCCCTTTTTCTATATTTTTGACTATTTTCTTTAAAATTGACTTCCAAAATTGACTTCTAACGATTTCACTAAGCAAGATAGTAAGTTTGTAAACCATTTTAATACACAGAAATATATCGAATGTTTAATTTAAAACAAGTTGTACATGGTGTTTTCGATATATCGAATAAAATTTGATGCACAAACTCTTTCCACAAACTAGGTGAAAATCTAGTCACGTTCGCGATGTCGCGATTACTAATAAAACTTGTGAAATAAATAAAGCAAGTGTAATATATCAACACAATTTCTTTAAACTGAGAACTACATTATTTTATTGTGGTTTAAGAGTATTTTCTTCCTAATTACTCGCCACTTGTTACTGACTTTCGCATTTTTCAGGATGAAGTCAAAAACGACATTAATTTTTTGTCGCGTTCGCGATGCATTGTTTTCTATAAATAGTTCGAAAGCGACAAGTCCTCAAAGCTTGTCTTTTATAATAATAATTGCTTCGATAAAATGCATTAAACCTGTATAAAAAACATTTTTGGAAATATTAATTTTTGCATTTTTTTGTTTCTTTTTAAGACGAATGTAGCGTTTTCGATCCTGAAAATACCCATACATTAAGTTAGTTTAGATAGATTTTGAATTATATATAACATTTTCATACATTTAAATTAAATATTAATCGAAGTGGTTTATTCTTTATTTTAATACATGTGCTATTTAAATGTAATATGATAAAATCAGTTATGACTCTACTTTTTCTCCGTGTGTACATAATATAAATCTATGTGTGTGTGTGCTCTAACGTTCTTTGAGAACTTGTTTCGTTTCGTTTTCGTACCAATGTGCAAACTTGATTCGCATTTGGCGGCGCTGTGTCGCATCTGCAATTTTGACATTTCGTTTCGAGTCAACCTTGAAATCAAATGCGAGCTGCTGTTGCTGTTGCCGCTGTTAATAAAAGTCTTGTTAATAAGTTGAAGCCAGTTAAAGTCGCAGCTCGAACTGTTTGCCGCTGCTGCTGCTGCTGCTGTGATATTGTTGGCCAGTTCATAAATTGAACACTTGATGAGGTGAATACCATGCAACAATATGGTTTGATTGGATTTCGTGTCTGCCAAGCCCCGTCTAAGACTTAGACTTGCACTTATTTAAAGGTCATTTTTGTATTTTGGCTTTGACATTGCAACTATCTCAACATAATACCACAGCAAATTAAAAACTCACTCTTTTAATTACTCTCACTCTCACTCACTCCCACACACTCTCTCTCTCTCTCCTCTTTGCTTTCTGGTACTGCGCAATTTCAATGCTTAGAGTTGTGCGTGAAGCTTTGAGCTTTCTCTCAAAGCATCGGCTTGCGCATTGGCAAAGGTCAATAAAGGACTCCAGAAAGCTTTAACACGCTCACTCACTCTCTCGCTCTCTCTGCCTCAGTCACGGTGAGCGTCGCGCTCTCACACTCTCTCTGCGTTTCATTGGCTGCTGTTTGATGCTCTCGCCATATTTTTATGAATGAAATGCAGGCAAGCGCACAGCCACTCCCCCCACCCACCAATTGAAACCTACGACAATTGTGTGTATGTGTGTGTGCGGGTTTTTTTTTTGTTTGTTAGGACGACAGCACAATGAATGAATGACGCAGTTTGCGGCTTGTGGAAGCTTCGCGAGTCATTCACAATGACGTCAGCATGCGTAATTTTCTAACTGTATTATTGCGTGTGGGCGTCATTCGCCCACAACAAGAACAACAACAGCATGCGGCATACGGTGATTGCAAATCCTGGCGGATTATATTGCAAAGTGTTAAAAAACAGCAACAACAACAACGTCAAATAAAAATAGGGATTGTTAGATAGATAGTGATAAGATTTTAATGCGATAAGCAACTATCGACATGGCAACTGCTTGGATTTAAATACATAAATGCTAAATTTAGCATAATTTCAAAATATTTTTATTTTGATGAAAAAATTACAAATCATATTTATTTTATATTTTAATATATTTTAAAAATCTTTTTTATTTCAACTAAAATTATTTTTCATTTAAAGAAAGGCCACAAATATTTTTAAATACATTTTGAAATTTTAAAATTAATGCACATACACTACTGGCCAAATTAATAAGTACACTCTTTCTTTTACTATAACAGCTATTGTAAGTCAAGTCTTCAAATTTAAAAAATTGTATGAAAATGACGAATTAGTGCATTTTAAGCAACTTTCAAAAAATTATAAAATATATTAGTGAAAAGATTTTTAAATTTTTTTTTTTGCAGTCACTCCTAAAATTGTGTAAAGAATGTTTTTGCATCCCAACATTTTTTTTTAAAAATCGAGGAAAAAAGTTTTGAAAGTTGACTTTTTTAAAATTCGAATATTTCAATGGGTACTTAATGGGTTAAGGAAAGTTATGCATCATTCAAACAGAATTTAGACGACCTTTCCAATTATATTTTTTTAAATATGGAGACTTGACTTACAATAGCTGTTATAGTAAAAGAAAGAGTGTACTTATTAACTTGGCCAGTAGTGTAAGTATGAAATGAATTAAGTGCTAAAAAATAGTTTATTATCTTTAAAAAATAAAAATAAAAATTGGTTAAAAGTAGGTGAAAATTAAAATAAATCAAGTACTCAAGATGTTATTTTTATATTAAGAACTTTTACTTCCTTTTTTTAGATAAAAAGTTCCTAAAAAATATATTTATTTTTTTATCAGTGTGTCAACTGTTTGTTGTTGTTGTTGCTGTCCTTATGTAACAGCTTTGGTGTGTAGTTTAACTTAAATTGCGCTTAATTGAATGCCGAGTTTCCGGTGGCGGTCATGCGCACGCCCACGCCCACGACGACGCCAATGGGCGCCATATGCCACGCCCATTTGTGTTTCATTTTTTTTTAAACAGGCGCCAGTCGCCACATGCCACATACTTGCCACATGCTAGGTTGCCACATGTGCAACTCACTCTCAATTGTTGCTACACTTCCACAACTAACCACAAACAATATTCCAGAGGATTGGGATTCAATGTGGAATTGGGAGTCGTTGGGCGCCACGCGGCTGCCACTCGGTTGATTGTCCATTGCCAGTTGCCAGTTGTTGGTGGCTGTGTTGCCACAACAGTGTCTGTTAATCTGCTGGCAACTCATCGATTTTTCATTATGGCCCAAGCCTCATTGAAGTTTAGCAAGCTGTTGAGCTGGCGTCATCAGCGTCATCTCAGCCAAAGGATCTGAAGCTGTTTCACATCATTTTTCTTGGTGTGTGTGTTGACGTGACAAATGCTCGACTTAATATACCCTTTCCAAAATTCCTTTGATGTTTTACAAGTTTTTAATCAAAATGCCAAAATGTCGATATATCTCCATCAAATTATCGAGTTAAAGTACTTAAAAATCGCTTCCTCAATAATCGAGTTGTCGAGTTTTCGATTACTCACCTGTTTTGTCCATCTCTTAACTTTTTTTTCAACTTAATTGACATTATTTATGTTGCTAAATAGAGAAAAATTTAGTTTTTTTTTTTTTTTTTTTTAAATCTGGTTTATTTTTACAATCTTTGTCTAAAATTAAATAAGATATTTTTGAGGAATTTCGTTGTGTTTAAAATAAATTCAAAATGCAAATATCGACAACGAAATGTCAACAAAAAAATATGTAAATATACATTTGTGTATTTGTTAATGCATGTTAACTATTTAATTTGCATAAAATAAAATTCGAATTTAGCTGGAAAAGCTTTTAAATTATTGTCAAAACCTCAAATTAAATGAAAATATATGAATAATATCAATTATTACACAATAAAAGTGTAAAATTTTGTTGAGAGTTTTTTGAATGATTCCGTAAATTATTCGATTTGCCTCATTTATTTATATTTTGTTTTTATTATTGTTGATATGGAAAATTCGGGCTAAGAAATATAGTGAGTAATTTCTACTAAAAGGTAATAATCTAATACAACACAATATAAATGCTGTTTTCAGTGTTTAAATGCCACTCGAAAGAGTATTAAACATTCATTGCTTGACTTGAAATTTGCCACTTGCGATTTGCCATTTCTTTTTGCTTATTTGCTTTTTTTTCTTGCTTGCTTATCACTCGCATTTCCCTTTGGGCCATATTCGCTGCCCACGCCAAAAGGAAAAAAAGTACGAAAATGCAAGCGAGTTTAGACGGTTTCTATTTTTAGATGCCAATTTGTAAATAGACTGGCAATAAGGAGAGGACCCTCAATCAAGTTAAGTCAAGTGTGCGTGTGTGCCAATGTGTGAGTGTGTGTGAGAGAGTGTATGTATGTGTGTGTGTCTGTATCTGTGTGAGTTTTGTGTGTTTCATGCTGATAAAACATTCAAAGCTTATCAACAATTTGCAAGCGGCCCACACAAAATGCAGACAGGAAATTGTTGCCGTGATTTTGATTCAGCTGAAGCGTTGTTACTGCTTGAAATACCCTGTAATATATAATATAGGGTATAAAGGGAGGGGTATATAGAAAAGAGATTAACTCGGAGTACTTCTAGTGTACATATGTATATTTATTAAATAATCTAATTTATATATTTTCTTTAATTCTCGAGGGCATCCACCACTCGTATACTTAATATTTTAAGCACTTTTGCTGCCTTGTTCTTTTCTTGGGGATTCAATTGTGGCAACCAAACGACAGGACATCAATTTCACGGTCATTTAGCGAGTGGGCGTAACAGGCAAAGAGGGGCGTGGTTCTGGTTTCGATTTTTTTTTTTTTTGGGATGTTTGGTTTGTTTTGTTTTTTGCGTCTGTGCTTTGCCCAAAAAGATTTCACAAATGTGCCACAAAATCCGTTGAAGGCAACTTTCAATTTTGTGCACAGTAAATAATTGTTGTGCGTGTGTATGTGAATGTGTGTGTGACTGTGTGTCTGAGTGTGTGTGTGTCTGTGTGTGTATTATCAAATTGGTTCATGGCAATTCTTGTGCGTTGTTTGTGGCAACAGCACGAGCTCGTTAACGCCGCCTAACGGAGGCTGAGGCTGAGACTGAAACTGAGGCTGCATGCCACGGAGGCGTTGCGCCAAGTGTTAGGACACAATTTACAACGGCAAATGCAGCAGCAACAGTTGTAGCTGCAACAGCAGCAACAGCTCCAGTGGCAGCTGCAACCAGTTGCATTCTAATGCCGCCTGCAAAGTGAGCGTTTTCCATAGTCAAAAGTCGACAGATACAAGAGTTACACTTGAAAAAAAATGACAAGCATTGAATGTACATATGTACATTAGAGTGGTTCAATTTGTATGGACTAAAAAAAAATGCACCAAGCGGTTGTCAAAATCGTAATCTACGACAAATTCTAAAATGATTTGCCCAAGAAACCATGGATCGAAAATTAAATTCGAGCTTCCGATTTTTAACGACAAACTTTTTGTATCTCTTTGTCTTTTTAAACACGCTTAGATACTTAAGTGAGTGCATAAAGAATATGTTTTTTCACTTAACAAAAAATTTAAAAATTTTTAAAAATGTAAAAATAAAATAGAAAAACTAAATTTTCTTTTTTAAATTAAAAAAAAATTTTAAATATAAAATTATTACTTTTCCTTCCTTGCAAACATATTTATAACACGGGTTTTGAAATTAAACCACAGCACACATTTAATTTGTCCATCATTTTTCTAACATTTTAAATCAAAACAAATGTTTTCTAATTGTTGAGCTAGTTCTTAATAAATATTTTTTCTATAAGCCATAGTATTTTTTACAGCTCTCAATCAATATTTTGTTGTACTTCTTAAACAACAAAATTTTAATAAAAATTTTTTCAATTAATTTTTCAAGTAAATTTTGTAACCTGATATAAAAATAGCTAAACAAATAAATATTAAGAGATAAATTGAAAGGTAGCTAAACGGAATGAATCTTTGAATTTATCTTTTTTATTTGTTCTACGAATCATAAGCACAATAATAAAATAGAATATAATCTAATCTATTTCAATTTAGTTTTTTTTATTAAATTGGATTTTCATCCATTCTCTATGCTCTATTGAATAGAGTCGCGAGTCTTTTGTGCGACTTCACGGCGCCGAATAGGCAGAAATAAAGTTGGGAGCAGCCGCTAGCTCCCGGAGCCCATGCGTGCCCATCGCTGCTCTATTCGTAGTGTAGATCGAATCTTTTAAATTCTTAATAGAAATATCTATTTTGATTATGCCTTTAAATTTGCAGAAATTTAAATACATAAGACATATAGGAATAGGAAACATTATATCGGTTCTATTAATATGTAGTTGGTAATTAGGATTTATGAATTTTAGACATACATTCCATTAGAAAATTTTGTTTCTTCTTTTCAAGATCTAAACACAACTTGATTTCCAGCGAAGAATGTTTCTTTTTAAATTTTTGCCAGAAATTTGTGTATAATTTCTTGGAGTGTAGAACAGTTCCATATACATATGTATGTACATTAGAGTGGGTCAATTTGTATGGACCAAAAAAAATGCACCAAGCGGTTGTCAAAATCGTAATCTACGACGAATTCTAAGAAGATTTGCCCAAGAAACCATAGGTCTAAAATCATTTTCGAGCTTCCGATTTTTAGCGAGAAACTTTTTGTATCTTTTTGTCACTTTAAATACGCATAGATACTTAAGCGAGTGCATAAAAAATAATTTGTTTCATTTAATATTTTTTCAAGAAAATTATAAATTTTTAAAAATGTAACAATAAAATAAAAAAATTTAATTTTATTTTTAAAATTATTTTTTAAATTTAAAAAAAAAATTTTAAATATAAAATTTCAAAAATTGGCATTAATTTGCATTTGACCGTTAATTTACGCCCTTTTTAGTGCCACGCCCACTCCAATTTTTTTTCCAAAAATTCTTTGAAGTATTGAAAATATATAGTTCAAGTTTCAACTCGATATCTCTCCTAGTTCAAAAGTTACAGATTTTTGCCACCAACATTGGCAAAACAAACCGAAAATGGGTACAAAATACGTACAAAATACATATAAAATGGTACCAAATTTATATGTATTTTGTACCCATAATTTTAAAAATAAAATTAAATTTTTTTATTTTATTGTTACATTTTTAAAAATTTATAATTTTCTTGAAAAAATATTAAATGAAACAAATTATTTTTTATGCACTCGCTTAAGTATCTATGCGTATTTAAAGTGACAAAAAGATACAAAAAGTTTCTCGCTAAAAATCGGAAGCTCGAAAATGATTTTAGACCTATGGTTTCTTGGGCAAATCTTCTTAGAATTCGTCGTAGATTACGATTTTGACAACCGCCTTGGGTCGAAAAAAATTGACCCACCCTAATGTACATAGTTATGTATGTATATAGTATAGGTGCAAGATATGTACAGTTGCGGTCAAAAAAATAGTAGTGCGTGCAATGAATTTACAAAAACTTAAAATTTAATGACTTTTCATTTATCCAAATTTTTCATATAATTTTTTTAAGATACGTTAATATATTGTTAATCTATCTGAGAAATCAAAGATAGTGAACAGTTATTATTTTTCGACTTAGGAATTTTTTTCTTGCAATAGCCTGAAAAATGGGCGGTCAAAATAATAGTAGTGATGAACATATTCAAAAATTTTAATGATGAAAACGATCCAAAACCCCCTTTTTTTATTTAAAAGGTTAGATATGTGAAATTCACTTAATAATTAACAAATTTAGTAATTTGTTGTGAAGCCCTTATCTTGAATTACCGCCTTACAACGACGGATCATGGCTTTTACATCGTTCTGTTTGTATTGAGCTCCAGGCGCTCCTAGCGATCTTCCAAAGATGAATATTATTTGTTGGTTGATGCTTGGCAATATCCTTCTTCATATCGGACCACAAATTTTCAATGGGACTCAGATCGGGGGACCGTGGTGACCACTCCACTACATTAACTTTTTTCTATGCGAACCATTCTTTCGAAGATTTGCTGATATGCCTTGGGGCTATGTCCTGTTGGAACCTCGAAATTATCGGCATATCATCTGAAAAATACGGTAGCATAGTGTCCTGCAGAATTTTCACTTGTTCGTGCCTTTCCATTATGGTTATGATCCATTATATGGGTTGGACCCAATAATGTGAAAATGCGCCCAGGTTATTATTCTCATACTACAATGTTTGATAGTCCTGCAGGTGAATCTGGGCTGATATTCGGACTTTAACGGATACCTTACATGTTGTCGAGACCCTCGACCAGTAATAAAAATAATTTTGGACACATCCGACCACTAGAGGTTTCTTTATTTCTCTAGGGTCAATTCAGATGATCCTTAGCAAATCGAAATCGCTTTTGGGCAGGTATTTTTTTCAATAACGGAATTTTTCACGGGCTTCTTTCTGCCAGATTATTATTTCGCAAACATCTAAGAATGTTTTACACACTTTGGTCCATACCAAAGTCCTTTTTTTTAAGTGCTGCAGGAGCAAAAGGGTCGCGTTTCAAAAACCTCACTACTTTTGTCACTTGTCTTTTGGACATGGATCGAGGTCTTCCACATTTATCCTATTTTGGCGACTACTTAATGGCGTTTCTGATTATGGTTGGCAATCATCTAATCAAATTTTTCCACTTCCTTAAACGTTATCCTTTTTGAAATAAATTTTTTATAGGAGCACGCTTTTCTGGAGTGCAATGCTTGCCACGCCCCATTGTAACAACTCTAAGCAAAATATTTTTTATACAATTTATAGAAAATTATCAAATAACAATTATAAATATCAAATCAAGTGCCTTTCCTGCTTAATATCCTTTTTTTCCACTTTTAATGCATTCACTACTATTATTTTGACCGCCCATTTTTCAGACTATTACAAGAAAAAAATTCCTAAGTCGAAAAATAATAACTGTTCACTATCTTTGATTTCTCAGATGGATTTACAATATAATAACGTATCTTAAAAAAATTAAATAAAAAATTTGGATAAATTAAAAGTCTTTAAATTTTGAGCTTTTGTAAGTTCATTGCAAGCACTACTATTTTTTTGACCGCAGCTGTATATGCTTAAAAGTCGAGTGCATGCCACATTGTCGCTGCCCTTGGAGTTATTTCATGACGATGTTGCTGTTGTTGTTGCTGTTGTTGTTACTGCTGTTGTTGTTGCTGCTACAGAATTAAGGTCGTTTCTGTTGCTGTTGCTTGTTTCACGTTTGTGGCCTTTCGTTCTTGGGTCGTAAATTTGTGGCAACGTGCCTGGAATTTAGGATGCGTCTTATCGCCAAGCAACAACCAAAGACAACAACAACTAACAACGAGCAGTTCACGACTGCGCAGCAGCAGCAGCAACAACGTGGCGTATACTTAATATATGTATATGAGGCATACACATATATCTGTATATGTGTGTGTATTAATGTGTGTTTGGTATTGTTGACTTTCACTTTTTTGCAATTGAAATTCTTGCATAAAGCCAATGTAATTAACGTGTCTCTTATGTTACATAATTCAATGCATCGAGAGACAATGAGAAGACAAGGCAAGGAAATTTTGTATGTTTGGTTCTTGGCCAATACAAATACATGTATTTACAGTTAACTGATGAGCTTGGCTTTAAGTCTATAGATACTCCAGATATTAGTGGCATTTCAACAATTCACATTTTGCATTCAGTCAACACAGTAAACAACATTCTTCAAAGTTGTTGGCAATTACAAAGTGTAACAACAACGGCAACAACAACAACACTAAACACAACAACAGCTGGCAGCCAACACCCAACTGAACATACACACACACACACAGAGATTGAAGAATTAGTTTTGTTGTATTTGTATTTAGTTGATGGCTTTTAGAAGTCGCTATCAAATGAGCTGTAACAAGAAGCCAGCCAAAGACTGTGTAACAACAACAACAACAACAGCTGCAACTATGTGTGTGTGTGTGTGTGTGTGTGTGTGTGTGTAACTAAACCAGTCTTGAAAGGTGTCTTTCTGTAAGTAACCTGACATAGGCCGAACAGGGCAACAGTTAAAACCAAGAGCAGCTCCAGCTCGCAAGTCAGAGCAACAACAACATCGTTGTGGCCAAGACAACAAGTTGAAATAAACAAATGCAGAGCACAGCAAAGGTTACAGTGCTCAGCTAGCGCATACCCTGTAAATTTAGAACAACATTTAAGACAAAAACGTGTCAAATTCTATAATAAAAGAAATTTATGTTTCGAAAATGATTGCAGTTTTTAAATTAGAAAAAAAAAAAAGAAATATGTTTAAATAAATAAAAAAAAATAATAATAATTTTTAACATCAAAAAAAGTCTGAAGTAATAAAAAAAATAAAAGTAATTAAAAAACATATTAAAAAAATGTCTAAAATATAAGAAAAATTAAAGTAATTAAAAACATTCATTTTAATAAAATCGGGGGCTCCACAGAAATCGCTTTCGCTTGAATTTCACTTAAATTTGTATGAAAATAAAGTGAAATTCAAGCGAAAGCGATTTTTGTGACACCCCTGAATATTTATTTTCTCAACTTTTATTTTTTTTTTTTTTTTTTTAATTTTCTTTTTATTAAATTAAATTTCGTTAAGACTTGAAGTGGCTTTTTAGTTTTTAATTTAAATTCGAATTAATTAAGCTTTTCAAACAAAAAATATTAAATTCCTTTATTTTTTAATCAAACATTTTATTTTTTTATTACTGCCTTTTTTAACAGTTTTCGACAAATATAGGTGTTGTCCTTTCGTTATCTATCGATAACAATCGAACTATCAGAAATTTCTGAAATTTTACAGGGTATACAGCAAAGAAGTAAAACATTTTGGCCAACAACAAGTTCTACAAGCAATCACAACAACAACAACGACGGCGATGATTGCTGTCGATGCTGACGTTTGCTGCCGACAGCGGCGTCAACGTCAACGCATTCAGGCGTGCTGCTATCTAGACGCCGCCGTCGACGTCGACGTTAGCGTTCGTTGCTGTTGCTGCGTTGTTGTTATTGTTGTTATTGTGCTTTTTTGGCTTGGGCTTTGATATAAAGGAATGAATGAAAGAGGGCAGAGGACGTCGACGTCGACGTTAGCGTTCGTTGTTGTTACTGTTGTTGTTGTTATTGTTGTTACTGTTGTTATTGTGCTTCACTTGAGCTTGGACCTGGAGAGTAAGAAAGAGAGCGAGAGTGATAGAAGCGGAGGCTGCGACGTGACGTTGGCTGTGCATGGTGAATGTGGGTGGGGAGAGGGAGAGGGAGATGGATGTCATAACGGGACAATTTATATGACTTTGCTTTGAATCTATCAAAAAACTGTTTTAGCTTTTATTGTTGCTGTATATGTTTTTTTGTAATAACATTTTTAAATACCATTTTTTAATACCATTTATTTATTGTTGTTTGTTTGTTGGTTGTTGGTATTCCAACGTCAGATTTCAGTGCATAAAATGGCAATTTAAACGTTTATTTTTTTTTGCTTTACGCTCTATGCGATTGTCTGTCTGCGTTAGTGTGTGTGTGTGTGTGTGTGTGCGACTGAGTGTGACTGTGTGTGTGTGTGTGCGTTTTTGAAAATCGAAAGCAAGGTCTTTTTTCTGCGCAAACACGCAGACAACAACAACAACAACAACAACAACAACAAGAACAACAACAACGCAGACAGACTGTGGCCAGTTTCTTTGTTGTTCTTTAAGCTCCACTTTTAGTTTAGAACGTAATTTATAAAATATGTATGTAAGTATTTTAGTTGACGCCCAAGTCACATGCGCCAAACACACGAGAGAAAAAAAAACACGCCAAAAGGAATCTGCGTTTGTTTGGCTTTAAAGCTAAAAAGAAACTATTTATACCAAAAGACAAGACAAGTGCGAATATCTAAATACTATACACTCATGGACAAAATGATAGGTGCACTCTTTCTTTTACTATAACAGCTATTGTAAGTCAAGTCTTCAAATTTAAAAAATATATTTGGAAAGGTCTTCTAAATTCCGTTCGAATGATGCATAACTTTCCTTAACCCATTAAGTACCCATTGAAATATTCGAATTTTAAAAAAGTCAACTTTCAAAACTTTTTTCCTCGATTTTTGCCAACAAATGTTGGGATGCAAAAACATTCTTCAAACAATTTTAGAAGTGACTGCAAAAAAAAATTTCAAAAATCTTTTCGATTATATTTTTTATAATTTTTTTGAAAATTGCTTAAAAGGCACTTATTGTATGAAAATTACGAATAAGTGTCTTTTGAGCAATCTTTTGCAGTCCACCTATTATTTTGTCCATGAGTGTATGTATGTGTCTGCCCTTCTCTCTCTCTCTCCCTCTCTCTCTATCTATCTCAAGTTTTGTTTGTTTGCATTGTTGCACTTCTATTTTTAATTCTCTTTTGCTTGCTTGCTTCGTTCACGTGTTTGTGACACTTGAATCGACGTCATCAGTTGCCCTAATTGCAATTAAGAGTGCCTAGAATAAAGCAACCAACACCTCAGCCAACACTGTTGCCAAGGGCAGCGGACAAACAACTTTGATAAGCTGCAAATAGCAAACAGCTCCCCCACCTCATAAATACAACTGAAAATGCATCCTGTTTGCTTCTGTTTTATTTGTTGTCTTTATTATTATATTTTACTGATAAGAGCGAAGAACAAGCAGAGAAGCAGCTGCAGCAACAGAAGCGACAACATTTACAATTGCAATAGAATACTCTTGCCTTAAACAATATTTATTCGTTGTATATTTTGTTACCGAGTTTAGTTGACTTTCATATTGAGCAGCGATGGGCACGCAGTGGCTCCGGGAGCTAGCGACTGCTCCCAACTTTATTTCTGCCTATTTAGCGCCGTGAAGTCGCACAAATGATTATTAACTTGGCACAAATTAAAGTTACTTTTAAAAACAACAAGTGATTTAATTGTTAATCATAGTTGTATTATTCAAAACTTAATCTAAAAAACAATATTTTAATTCATAGTACTTTAAAAAACAGAAAGCTGTTTCTTTTTTTCTTTCCATATTCGATTCAAATTTTAAATCAATAGAGTTAACTGAAACAGAATTACGTTTTAAATCAATTGAATTAATTTTTCAAAAAAGTATTTAAACCCAAAATTGAAGTACAAGCAGCTTTATAAAGATATACCGTGGTACCACAAACTTCTCTTTCGCTTGAATTTCACTTAAATTTGTATGAAATTCGTATGAAATTTAAGTGAAATTCAAGCGAAAGCAATTTCTGTGGCACTCCCGATAGTCTTACTCTTTAACGAAAAAATATATTGTGTTTCAATTTATATAAAAGTTAAAAAATAGTAGAGAAGTTTTTTTAAGCATATTACGATTAGAAATTCCGGTTTCGGAAATCTTAAAATTTACTTTTTTAATAACTGACATTCAAGCATATTTTTTATGACGAATTGTCTGAAAATTAATATATTTCTCACACATTAATATTTTATTTATCGTTAAATTTCTGATGTACAGAATAATTCCCCGCTTTGATTAAAAAAAGCACTTAGTCAGAGAACTATCAGACATTGACAATCAAATTTTGCTGCTGAACGCACACGGTAATTACAAAATAAATGTCTTTAGCGAAGCAAGTTTTAAGTATTTGTAAACAAACTCTATTGTAAAATATTTCAAAGTCATTAACTTTAAATGGTAGTCTTTGATATACAGTCGAACTTTCCTAACTCGAACTTCCCTAACTCGAAGTCTCTCTAACTCGAACAAAATCGAGTGGCAATACTAGGCAAATTTCATACAATTCTACTTCCCTAACTCGAAGTCTCCCTAACTCGAACCTTTTTTCGTGGATAATGGTGATTCGAGTTAGGGAAGTTCGACTGTATTTCGATTTATAGTAATTATCGAAGATAATTAGGTAGATTAATAAAACTTAAATCAAAAAAAATTGTCAACAAATATAAATTTAATAAGAAATTTAAAAAAAACGCAACATTTGTTGATAATAATTTATTTGCTGCTGGACTACCCTTAATATTTTCAGCTGTTAAATTTGCTCAGCTAATATGAGTTGTGAACCAGTGTGCGTGTGAAATCACAATAGGAATAGACGAATTTAAGCGTTTTTCTACAAAATATAAACGAAAACATTTTCTTAAGTTAGAAAACAAATAAAAATAGTTAACTAAATGCAATCGCTGCAAATAAACAATGCCAAAAATAACAGACAGCGCCACGGCAAATTTTCAAAAATACCAAACGTATCAATGTGCAGGCGACAAAAGTGAATAAATTAAAAAAGAACAACAACAAATGTTTTCAATTTGCAATTTTTACAGTTGCTTTTTGTGTTGGGCGCTAAGCTTTTGCGTTCGGTTTCTTGTTGTTGTTGTTGTTGTTGGTTTTTGTGGATGCCATTTAAATTCGCTTTAAAAGTGAATTGCATTAATTACGCACACATGTATCGATTTGCGTATGTGTGTGTGTGTGTGTGTGCACAATATTTATTTCTAATTAATTTAATTTTTTGTTTTCACTCGTTTCGCTTTTTTTATGTCGCCGGTGCAGCTTTTTTTATTTTGCGAGTGTGGGTTGTATGTGTGTGTGTGTGTGTGTGTGTTTGGGTCGCGCATGAATTGAAAAAAAGAACGGCGCACGAAATTTGTATAAGAAAACTTTTAGTGCAAAAGCTTTGCGGCCTGTCGCTGTGTGTGTGTGTGTTGGAGTGCGAGCATTTCTGACGTAATTCTGCTGCTGTCGTTGCCGCCTAGCCAAATCGCAAAACGCACCAATACCAAGAGACACACACACACACAAACTGAGAGCAGCAAAGCACCATAACAATGAGCGTGTACAATTTGTTGCTTCTTTTGCTGATCATCGACAACGGCGACGACGACGCAGCGCTGCCGCAGTTGCTGCCT